>BMAO01009119.1:0-18132 GCA_019973975.1 Trichonephila clavata | reverse complement strand
CATCACGTGATTAACAACGTGCGATCATGTAAACAAATAAAGTTGATCGTATGACACTTGTGGTTGCGCACTAACTTTCGAATTTGCAAACATTTTATTTTATTTTTTAAATTCTTTTTAGTTTCAAAATAGTTTTAATATATTTTCTACTTTTTTAGTTTGTATTGTGACAAATATATATATAGTTTTAGTTATATATTAGATTTAAGTTTAGTTTATACTTCTATCCTTGGCTTCGAATTTTGTATACTTTTAGGTTTAGTAATTATTTTTTATTAGTGCCAGCCATATTGTGATTAAAAATTATGCAACGCTCTTTTGAACAAATTGCTTCTGAAATTGGATAAATCTACTAATATCACGAATCATCATGTAAGCGAGTTTTTCCGAGAAAAATTCGTGCAGACTGTAAATAGGGAGTGGCTCGCAAAACAAAACATTGTTATGTCTTCGTCAGCAAGAGCGATTAGTTAATACTTCGGCTGTTGAATAGGACCAAAGACTGTTAATCAACTTATTATGATGATTGGATAATAGAGATTCCATGTAAATGTATAACCGTTACCTGAATATATTGCCTATTTGTATTTCTAGACACTGTTAGTTGTGTCTGAGTGCTGTGAAGACCTCTGGGATTTTGTGAATTCTAGTGTTGTGGCGTTTCTAAGGATTGTTTAAGTTTTCATTGCTCCTGACCATTCTTTGTAAGCGCAGGTATTTATTTCTTACCGAATTTGTGACATTGATTATATTTTTTTACATAGAAACTTCTTGTAATTACAAAAAAGCTTGTGAATTTAACTGTTATTTTCTAATATTCATAAAGTTTCCTTTTTGCTGTTCTTGAAAATTCATTTCAGTATTATTATTAGGACATCAAAGTTTTAATGTTAATAATTCTTTTATTTTTTAAAATTGTAAGGAAATATTTTTGTTTTTTAACATCATATTAGACAATTTATATGCAATTCAATAACTCATAAGAAATAATTGTAATAAAGAATAATCCAATAAAATTTAATCATTATTCCTAAAAATTATGTATTAACAGATTCCTTTCTTTAACTTAATAGTGTAAGAGTATTTTTTTTTTAAACTTTGAAGACAGTCTAAAGGGAAATTTCTAAAAGAAATTTCAAACCTTTGTAAATGATAATTACTAAGTAAAGTCAGACAATCAAAGCTGGCAAATGTGTTATTTCATTACAGATTCATCATATATTTCGAAAAATCTTACTATGTCTTGGGAATTTTTATAGAACAGTTGCTTAAAAAATTAATATACAATAACAATGTTTCAATTTATATATCCATATTAATGCAAATAAAGATTGAAACTGACAAAAAAAATACTCTTTTGGAATACATCTTAGTAAAAAAATACTCTTCATAAATGCATAATGAAGCAATGTCACTGATAGTCTTTCAAAAGAATATGAAAATGCATTTTTTAAATTGCAATGAATTTCTTAGTTAAAAAAATAAAATTTTCACATGCTTCACTTGTATAAAATCATGTAATATTAAAATTAAATGTTGATAAATGATGCAAGTTAAATAATTTTAATTACTAATTTAAACTAGCTAACAAAAATTTGTATGCTCCAAAATGTAAAATTTTCATGAAAATAATTTAGCATGTTTCAACAATTTCTAAAATTAATCCATATTTTAGTATGATTCGTTTTTTTTTCATGGGGACAATGATTTATAAAAAAAAAAAAAATCAAACATTTGTAGGTGATAATTATTAAGACTATCAAAGTGCTAAATGTTATTATTTTACAACATATCTTTAAAGGCTTCATAATGGATTGGTACAAATCATACTATTTAAGGCCACACAATGCGCTAAACATTTCAAAAACAATTTTGACATTTTCTTATGGCCCAATCATTGAGAAGCTTGCCACCAAATTTTAGATTTGATAATAAATTAGTTTTAAAGATATTTGAAGAGCTTAGGTTTTGGTTTCAGTTCATTTTAAAGCAGTTTTCCACTCTTAAATTGAATTAAAAATATTTTTGAGCCCAATCAACTCTTGCAGTGTGAAACGGTTAATTATTTCAGTTCTCATTACTAAAAGCATTTCTGCTTGATAATGTTTTGAGTTCTCATAGTTACTTAATTAAGATTATTTTCAAGGCTAATTTTTGTTTTAAAAATAGTTATATAACTTGGAAGCTTTATCATTAATTTTTTTTCTTTTTGGCCAAACATTCTCAGGTTGCTGTGAGAAACAATTTCGAAGAGATGGACACTACTGAAAATGATGTATCTAAAAATCACCCTCAGTTAATACTGCAATTAGACTTCTGAATTCAAGTATTGCAGATAAAACTGAATATTCCCATGATGTACTTAACTACATGATAATATATTGTCGTACTATATTTTAGTACTTTAAAGTTGTGCAATAAAACTCAAACTTGCTAAACTGTGCCCCAATTTAAAACTGAATTTTTTTTTTACAAACCTGGTGATTTTTATAGCTAAAGTTAGTATCATTATTTTATACATAAATACTTTGTGTTTCAAACAGTGCTGGTTTAAGCTCATTTCGAGCACTGGTACAGAAATCCTCAATTTTAAAAATAACAAATTCAATACTTTTTTAAACTTACCTTTGTGTAAAGTGCCTATAACATGTTGATCTACTTTTTAAAAATTATTATACAATATTAAGGGAATGTTTCATCAGAAAAGGCGCAATATTTAAAAATTCAATTTAATTATCCTCAGTTTTAAATGTATTTTTCTTCTTATTGAATTACATATAATTTATAAAAAATAGTATAATTTATCTATAAAACAATAGA
The DNA here is from genome assembly GCA_019973975.1 of Trichonephila clavata. Classification (NCBI taxonomy): domain Eukaryota; kingdom Metazoa; phylum Arthropoda; class Arachnida; order Araneae; family Nephilidae; genus Trichonephila; species Trichonephila clavata. Next base: position 15,312 of record BMAO01009119.1, on the reverse strand, counting down.
TGGCTCCAAAATATAAGTTAAACTTGTAAAATAGAAATTAGCATATTGGATAGACTTAATATGAAAGTTTTGAATAATAATAAATATTATCGATGATGAAAATGAATTTTATTTTTACAACACAATGAATTGTAAGAAAAAAAAAATTCAATACAATATATATAAAAATGAATAGTTGCATAAAAATTTCCATTCAAATTTCTACTGGTTATGTATCTTGACCAGTATTGTATGTGTAGTGCATGCAAACTAAAAACTTATTGGAGAAATGTATTGACATTTCATTATTTTGTTACACTATATCTTTTTTATATATATTATATTCACACTTAAAAAAAATGGAAGATAAAAAAACATCAGAGAGAGAGAGAGGGAAAAAGATACAAAATTCTCACTCTGAAGTTAAACGTGTGAAAATATATTATTAAAGATTAAATCATTATTATACATCAACAAGTTACTAAAGTTTATCATGAATAAATTGAGTTCCATTCTAATCAAAATCACAGTTTCTACTACTTATAATCAAGGTAATTAACTAATGCATTAGTTTACCAGGAAAATCCGAAATTTCAAGAAACTTTTCAGTTTCTAAATTATACTTGAGCAAAATATTAAATCTTCAAAGTTTGTCTAAGAAATGCTCAATCAGTACTCATACCATTTAAAAATTTGAACTTATGTATTAAACTGCCAAATAATTTGCCAAGCAAAAAACGCATCAAGAACTTTAAAAAATATTATTATTATTACTGCGTTCATGAGCTATGATGCCTATGAGCAGGAACAGTTCCAGTTATTGGCTGTATATTGCAACAACATCCCACAGAATCAAATGTCTATACATAAAGCCATATTTGATTTCATGATCCTAATTCTGAATAAATATACAATTGATGCAAGTACTCTTCTTGGTCAATATTTGTAAGTAACTATATGTAACAATTTATTCAGGACTTATAAACAGGATAATATCAATATACATGTCTTTTAGAATTTAATATTTATGTAAAAATAAATCTAATGATATAAAGCAAATCTATAATCTATTATGATAAATCTTCTACAAATTGTGCAAATACCTATAAATGCTTATTTGTAATGCATAGTAAAGAAATTTGTACATCTCTGTGATAGGTTTATACCACAGTCAAACTCTGAAAAACAAATGTTCTGCTAATAGCACACAAATGTATAACAATTATTATTATTATTATTTTTTTTGTAAAAGAATTATGGATTCAAAAATGACTTTTTTTAAATTTTGATCATGTAAGAGTGAGCAGGACTTTTATAATCCATATATGGACATAAACATATTCTATTATACACACATTTTTATTAAAAAATTTTAATGCCTTAATTTATTATCATATTTGGAATTCAATTCTCGATAAATCATATATTTTACCTAAAATAGCGCAGGGAGTAGGCTTTCAAAATGTTGCATAATTTTTTTGCATATAATTTTTACATATGTTAAATGATAATTTTGACTTCTAATGTTAAAAAATAGTACTTGATTCATCATCAAGTGTAAACACTAATGAAGCTGTAGTAAATTAAAATATTTTTCCATTTCTATAGTGAATGCTTCTCGAAAATGTTTTTTCTTTTCCCTGTAATATTCTAAAATTATTAAGTAAAACAAATTTTGAATTATATGTATGTATACTTGTTTTGATAAGACATATATGGTTACATATAAGATTTTTGCATCCTAATTTTAGATAAATACTGAAGTACCTCTCGTTAATTTCTGTGAAGATGTGCAAAATAAGTAAATTTAGATTAACCAAATATATGTTCTATTGTGCATGTGTTGGACATACCTGTCCTTAATTTTACCAAAATATATCAATGGTTGCAAAATATTATTTTGGGTGGACATTAAGGTATTTTAATATTTAAAACATTGAATACAATAAAAAAATATCTTGCAATGAAACCTCTGTTAAGGTTTTCATATGCAAATCACTTACTGTTATTTGCAATGAATTTTTATTTTTCTGTATAATATCCTTCTGCTTCTATTTTATTTGTTTTGTAAAAGCAAGCTTATCTAGGAAGGAATAGGAAAGTGCTGGCTAACGTAACGTTCGCTATCCCGTATTAAAAGAATTTTTTAAATTTTTTTACATAATTATGCATGTATATGTAACTACTCATGAATTTTAAGCTTATAAGGACGTAAAATAAAAATAACATGAAATTTAAAATGTCAGTTGTAGTATTGTAAAAATTGATAAGTAGAAATCTTCTTTTATTATAACTTTTTTTAATATTGGGAAAAGTTAATGCAATCAGTATTTTAAGAATATAGATAGATACTTGCTTCTCAATTTCTATATGATCATGCTCTTTAGTATTGAACTGATTTATTCCCTGATTTCTGAAAAAATAATGAAATTGAATCCCACAAATTATTAAATATATTGTACGTTCTTCACCATATAGCAAGCATTATACATTTATGAATGCATATTTTTTAAAGTACATATGAACTTTGTTTATTTACTTTTATTTGTAAGTGTATTGTTCTGAAAATTACAAAACAATGACTTTGCTGAGCCAATTCAGTTTCAAATTTTTATATATCATGCTTGTTAAATTAGTGAAAATAATTATACAAAGGGATAAAAGAAAAAAATGTATGCGAGATCAACTGCATATTTACTCATCAGTTTAAAAACAATTAAATTTGGTCACAGAAGTAGTCCCCTGGTTTGTTTTTTCGTATCTGCAAAATTGAAATGCTTTAAAGTCGACACATTTATCAACATTCAGTACAATAAAAATTCTAATGACTTCAGCATAGAAAACTTATAACATGTTAATGTTATATACACAGTTAGGAAATGAAACAAACAAAGTTATGAAGATATTTCTATAAATTAAAAAGTATTTTGTATTGTTACTAAATGGATGGCAAAATTTAAGATTGAGATTTTATTTGAATAAAATTTAACAGAACAAATTTCTTTATTAAGACAGTTCAGTTTCAAATTTTTGTCTATAGTGCTTGTAAAATTGTCGAAAATAATCTTAAAGTAACAAAAACAAGAAATAAAAAAAAAAGTCAATTCCTTCTTAGGTAAGAAAATTTTTGTTTTAGTTACTTTTTATCAAATAGTTGCAATTAATATAAATATGTGTATACATATTACAGAATCAAAACATTAAGTGGCAATTAATTTTTATTAATTATCATTAAAATTTTGCATTGCTATCCAAAACAATTGTGTATATAAAATTTCAGTTCAACTTCATGTTTTAAAACATGAGAAAAAACCTTTACAATTTTGGACACAAGTCGCCAAAATGATCGCTATGTCGCCAAAAATTATGCCAACATGGATGGATTTATAATTATTTGAAGAATTAGTTTTAATTAATTTTTATTAATTAAAATTAAATTTCTGTATTGTCATGCAAAATCATGTTTTTAAATTTCAGCTCAATCGAGCGCTTTAAAAATGTATTTTACGAACGATTGAAAATTTGAATAAGATGAATAAATATGGAGAGAGTGTAAACTAATAGTAGAAATTGAAAAAAAAAAAGGTAATCAACTACATACTTAACAAATTCAGAGCATTCATAATAGATCACAGAAGTGATACCCTGATCTGTGTATGTTTGCAAAATTAAAAATCTTCGAATTCGAAATGCTCAGAAAATATTTCAGACTCTTTTTAAAACTTTAAACATCGTCAGAGCGTATTTGATAAAAACAAAAAAATATTGAAATTGAAATAATTAAAAAGTACTCACATTTCAGTCGAAATTTCTTTTGGAGCATCTTTTAATTTATGTGATACTGAAGATTTATTTCTTCTCTTGAAAATTCTTTGGGTGGATGGTGGTTTGGAAAAATAACTATCTATTCTTTAGTGGAAACCGAAAAAAGCTTTCTTACCTGCAGGCAAATTTTTCTTTTGCATTGTAGCAATTTAATATTAATTAAATTTATAGTAATTTAGCACGCTACAGTATTTTTTTTTCTTATATCATAGTAGATGTGCAAATCCGAAAATTCCGCCAAAATACTCAGTCGAATCAAACACGTGGCTATTTGTTTTGTATATCATCACGTGATTATGACGTCAGGTGTATCGAGTAAATTAAAAAAATAAGGAACTTTGTTTTTATGACGTTTAATATGCATAAAAAATTTCTATTTTGATTTCTTCAAACACTAAAAATATTATCCTAAGAATCTTTAAAAATTTATTATGCAAAATAGGCTCAAAACTAACATTAAAAATTCATTTCTTTTTATGTATTCTCTTTAAAAAATGTAATTATATTTCGGACTATATTATCTTGCGGAAGAACCGAACTCCACCACTTATTTCTAGTTCTAAATTACTTCGTGTTGCACTAACTCTGTGACGTAGCCAGAAGTAAGAAGATCTAACAGACGGCAGCCACATTAGAATGATACTCGCGCTGCTTGGCGTTTTTGGCGTATTTTGAAGCGTGAAAAAGCCCCTGTTTCTAAAGACATCCCCCCATTTATGTCTCTGAAATCTAGATAAACTTCACACACGCACACACGTGTTATTTTAAAACTATAAAAAAAGAGCAGTGTAAAAAAATTGTCTTTTCGTCTAAAATTTTTATATTTCATAGTGCAAAATCTTTTATCTGTTATCATAAAAGTATGAAGAGGGCAAAGGGAGGTAGAAATAATTGTGTAATGATTTTTTTAAAAAAAAAGAAAAATCAATATATTAAGACATAGATCTTCGGGCCATCGCTTTGGAAACCATTTATACTATCCCCCTGATGAGAGGATTTATATCTACACAGATGGTTCCCTTTTGGATTTCACCCAGGGTGAAGGTGCTGGAGTTTTCTGTGATATTTGTTTCATTTTACTAGCATGTCGGCTCTCACACGACTCATTGGTGTAGTGTGGAAGTTAGGGAGAGGGGTGCCAGCTCAGGTGTCGTCCTCGTCACTTTACCATGGTTCAAAATTATGAGGTCTGTGCCAAAAGCCCTCGTGTAGCTAAAACAGTGCGAGGTTAATCTTCCCTCACTCACTCACACGACTCATTATGACGGCGAAATCGAGGCTATTCATTTGGCCCTTCATCAGCTTTTTGCCCGTCTCTCCATTCCTGATAAGGCTGTAATTTTATCAGATTCAAGTTCTGCCCTTTAGGCCTTGGCAAGTAACTTAGACAAACAAAGTTCCCAAGTCCAGAGTTGCAGGAAGCTGCTGAGTAGAATTTCAGCAAAGGTTGTCTTCCAGTGGGTGCCTTCCCATTGTGGCCTTTGGGGAAATGAAATGGCAGAATTTTTAGCAAAAAGAGGCATGAATATTCTCCAAAGATCTACTAGAGACCTGCCTCTTCACACAGCAAAACTCGAAATTGTTAGGATTTATAAAAAATGCTTTCGAGATTCTGCCAAAAATAAATCATGGAGAGTGCTATTAAAACCTAACTGTGTCTCGGACTCTCCTCTCTCCTTTAGATTGTTGGCTGGACCAAACTGCCTTTGTGCTCATTTGTTCCGTTTTAAACTAACTGACTCCCCTTTTTGTGTACTTCTGGACAGGGCCGATCCTAGCAGGTGTGCAGCTCGTGCACCGCACACGGGCGGCCCAAACAAGGGGCGGCCACAGGCCGTATGTAATTCTTTCAATCAAGCAAAATTTTTCACGAATTTTTCAAATGTAAATATTCTGAATTTTGAATAGTTATTAAAAAATCAAGTCCCGATTTCCCTATAGTACAGCATAGTTTAAGAAAAAGTAGAATATTAGTGCTCAGTGTGTTGGTCGATTGCCACAATAAATGTCTATTCTTTACAAACATCCTTCATCTGATGGAAAAATTAATGGTGCATCTGGCAATACCGTATTAAAAAAGGTTTTTTTTTTGCTTAATAGCGGTACTAGCAGCGCACTGTGGATCGATGCTTAACAAAGGTGTCTCAAAAAGGATTTTTGCGAAAAGTTTCTGTATGAAAATATCTAATACGATTAATCTAATTAATATGAATTTGAAGAAATTAAAAGTTTTTAGTTTAATAATAACCTTACAATTACGAAAACAAAGTAGAGGACAGAAGTGATTTTTGCTTATGGTTTTACAACTCTTATATACAATGCTCAAAGGGGCGGCTCTATGGCCGGACAAACCAGATCCATGTCTGGGGCGGCATTTAGACCAAATTTGTAATATATACATATATTTTTTTTGTTGCGAAGAATTTCGATGGAACTATTTTTTAAACCATTATTATTTACACTTTGGAAATGTGGAACATTATTATATTGTTTTAGACTGAATTGAAAAGTCGACCATTGCTAGTAAAATTTGTAAGGATTGTATCTCTTAAAATTTAAAAACTGTATTACGTGGCAATTTTTACTTTGCAAGTTTATAGGCACCCAACCTCGGGATACAGGTAGATATGCTTATCATGACAAGATTTTTACTGTACTGACATGAAGGGGATCCCGGGAAGTCGTCAGATTTTCGTACTTTTTGTATTTTCAGGAATGGCACGGGGCTTAAATAATCCATGGAGTAGTTATTTTTCACTGGACTGTAGATAATGGCGTAACTGAGAACATTTGGGCCTCCCTGTAAAGTCAAGTTTTGAGCTCCCGAGTAGGATTTTAAAAAGAGTACTTGGCGGCTGTCGGGCTTTGGTCCCCCTAGAGCACTGCCCTCCCAGCGATACAAGTAGATAAAAGAAAAATAAATACAAGTAAATAAATACTAACTAACGTTGTATCTTGCGTATTTTACTTCTTATATTTATTTTTACTTTCTTTGATGAAATTAATTAATTGTATGGCTATTGCACCTGTCTTCATATTTATTTGACTCTAAAATACAGTTTTCCACAAAATTCCTGAAATTCATTCATACCTTTCATTATATTGTTACTTACTATTAATTTTTAAATATTTTTCTGAAAGTTTTTATTTCTATTACATTTCGCTATGTTTAAAATGTATTCGAACTATAACATTTTAACAATTTAATACAAGAAACTAAATTTGATTGGCAAAAATGTATTTATCCTTGTAATCTGGTAATCGAATCTGTTCTAAGATGGGGGAAAAATGTGTCCGCTCAAACCACGATGAGTTTGAAAGTGTCCGCTCAGGCCACGAAATGTTATGTGTCCGCTCCTGCCAAGCAATCGCGTACGTTACGCCCCCGACTGTAGATTTGAACTTCGGCCATAAATTTTAGCAGACCCTACTGTGGCATTTTGCGATCGTTCACCCTGAATGGTGGAAATTTCGGTTACCCCAGCAGTTGGGTAAGAGTGTATGTAATAAGAGAAAAGACACACACACACGAGAAGAGTCCAGAATTTTTTCAGCTTGTCGAGGGAAAGAGTAAATCCTTGAAACTTTTTGACCAAATCAGTTCCTGTCTATCGAACATCGCTTCCTCAAATAAAAGTATTTAGTTTTTATAGGAACCGCATTTCGTAGCGTACCAAACTGCTCAAAGTTTTTAATGTGGATAACACACACGTAAGTACTAATACTTAAAACTATATTTTTAATTTTTTAAATTTTTTTCCGGATATTTGTCTTCATTATGAGCTATTTAATTGAATTAGTAATTTCGAGAAGCGAATGAACAACACCAAACTATTTTAGGGAGATTATTTTTAAGTAATCTCGCAAGTTCTTTTTATTCATCATTTTTCTTAACTTAACTTTCGCTTGAGTGAGATTCTTACATTAATGTTTTTTTATATTTATGTAACGTTTATGTTGCTACAAACAAGAAATTGGTTATACAAATAAAAACACAAACAAGAAATCGGTAATATAAATAAAATCTCTTTTAACGTACGTAATCGTTATTTCAGCTGCATATAAATTTTCAAGTATTTATATATATTAATATTTATCTCTTAGTATATCGCTTCTGAAACTGTAGGGAGTGAAAACTCTGCAAGGGGGGCGCGAGCATATAAAAAAATCAAAAAACAAAGGATTTAAAAAATTCCAAATTTACTGAAAGGAAGCAAAACAAAATATACATTCGGACATAATAAAAAATAAAATACACATTTACATGGATATAATATACACTCATGTCCATAAATTAAGGATAATTCAGAATCACATTGAAATTGAACTCTAAAATAAAAATTTCACCTATAGAATTATCACACACATCTTGAAGAAGAATATGCAAATTACAGGAAACCACCAGATGGCGCGGATAGTACGTCACAATGACGAGAGTGTAAGAGAGGGATATATAAGGAATGGTGGCAAAGAAGTAAAATTGTTCGCAATCGCTTTTAAAGTCTTTCAGTGCAATAACCGCATAGTTATGGCACAAAGGAAGCCTTTGGATGATTTTTTACGTGGTAGAATTATCGAACGACTGGAATGTGGACGTACCCAGATGGAAGTATCCGAGAAACTTGGAATCGCCCAGAGTGTCATCTCCAGACTTTGGAAACGATTCCAAGATGATGGTAATGTGAGTAGATGTTACAGCACAGGTCACCCCCGAGTTACAACGCCGAATGAGGACCGGTATTTGGCAGTTACTACCAAAAGAAACAGACGGAGCACAGCATCAGACCTATCTCGTCAGCTCTCTTCTGCTACCGGTATGACAGTTTCAAGGCAGACCGTGTACAGACGCTTAGGGCACATTGGTCTATATGCTCGTAGGCCTGTCAGATGTGTTCCCCTTACCGTAACTCACTGTCGCCTGTGATTAACCTGGAGTAGAGAGCATGGATTGTGGACACCGCAACAGTGGTCTTGTGTGATGTTTTCCGACTGGTCCAGGTTTAGTTTGCAGTCTGATTCTCGCCGGACTTTCATATGGAGAGCGCCAGGTACCCGTTACCACCAAGAGAACACCATTAAACGACACCGTTACGGTGGTGCAGGATGGCTCGTTTGGGGAGGAATTAGTCTTGGTTCCAGAACTGACCTGCATGTTCAGAGTGTAACGATGACATTCCACATCTATCGGGATGTCATTCTGGAACAACATGTACGTTTGTTTCGGGGCGCCATGGGTGCTGAATTTCTGTTTATGGATGACAACGCCCGTCTCACCGTGCAAACATTGTAGATGAATGCCTTCAATCGGAGGATATCACCCGTATGGATTGGCCAGCATACTCACCGGACTTGAATCCAATAGAGCATGTGTGGGATATACTTGGCCGACGAATTGCAGCCCATCAACCCCTCCCACCTGTCTACCGGAACTTCGGAGGGCATTGCTTGATGAGTAGTGTAATATTCCCCAAGATCAGATTGATAATTTGATACTCAGCATGCGTAGGCGTTGTAAGGCCTGTATTGCATCGTCCGGGAGACATACCCCGTATTAACCATGTTATACTGTTTTTTGTAAATATGTTCTTTTTTGAAATTTGCTCCAGGGAGTAAAAATCGCAATTTTTATTAATTATGTCAAACCTATAGAATCTTTTTTTGCTCTTTACCTTTTGTTTAATAAATAGACTTTACAAATAAGTCAAATTTGTTTTGCTTCTGTCTCTTTCTTTGCCTGAACTTCATTATCCTTAATTTATGGACATGAGTGTACTTATAAATGTATCAGTACTACACAATGGATTTGATAATTAAGGTATCTGACGACTTGCGACAACTTGTTTTTCTTTTAAAAATGGAGATATGGGAATTTTTTTGTTGTTTTTAGATTTTCTTAGTGCATTTATGAAAAATATGCTAAAACTAAGTAGAGAAACAGAAATTATTATTACTAAAATGGGAAAAAAAGGGTAAAAATTGACAAAAAAATAACATAAATGCGGCCCTTTCTGTACCAAAAGTTTATTAGCAAATTTTCAATTCTGATGTGTTGCTATCTTATTCATTTTCGAAGCCTTCAGGATAAGAGATATTTAATTTTTACAAAAACTAGAGCACTTTATCTTATTTGTTATATGAAATTGTTTAAAAAAAACAGTGGTATATTCACATAAGGAAGGACTGTAAATTTTGTAATAAAACGGTGATTAATAAATATGAAGGTTAAAACACTTCTACTATATACAGAACATACACAAAAAACTTCAGTTTTATTTTAAAAACATTTTGTGCAATCGCTGACCCCGTTTAAGCATTTAAAAAAAAACACATTTCGAGTAAAACGCGTTTTAAAGTATGACATATCTTGTTCAAAGTAATGGCATCTTCTCTTACTAAAACACTTATAGTTTTTGTTGTAGTGAACAGAAAATAATAAAATTGCTATTTTTATAAAGCTAAAACGATGGCCTATAAAAGCAAATCATAAAACAATTTGTCAATTTTTAGCAAAATTCACTATTTTAGGGTAGTCGGATACCATTCACAATTCTAAATTAAGAACAAGTTTATATAAAAAAAACGAGCCTTACAATAGTCGCATACGATGTGTAACATCTGACATGCTATCGTGGTAAATTCGCAATAGCAACTTAAATCCTGAAAAAAATTAATCGAGTATGATTGGAAATAATTTTCTGTGGAATAATTATATCTTTAATGAAAATTTTGTTTAATTAACGCAAGGAGTAATGCAATCTTTTTTATCAAAAATAATTATTCTTGTTCAATTTGGGGGAAGAGCGGTATAATGATAATTTATAACTAAAATGGGACACATATACTTGCGTTTTCAAAGTATTTAAAAACTGTTGAAAAATAGCGTCAATAACAGTACCACTGTTAGTTGTCGAAACATTTCGATTTGTGTTCATCATTCAAAAAAGCTATGAGTGGCTCGGCTTCTAGCAAACTGAAGTTAACTTTAAAATCACCACTCAAAATCATGGGAAGCGAGTGATAGTTTTTTTTTTAAAAAAAAGATCAGAACCAAATTCGGTATATGGTAAATGTAAAAAATGCAGGAAATCTTTAATTTTTTGAACCGTTTGATTCGGAGAAATGTATGCGACCACCGAAATCACTGTTTGTCCATTTTCAAATAAGCATTTTGCCGCACATATGTCCCCAATATCTTGACTAACAATACCCAGTCCACTTGTTTGACGATAAGTAATATTCATATGTGGAGCCACAACATGTGAGTTGTTCTGTTTACGATAGATCGCAACACCAGCTGCTCTGTGACCCGGTCGTTTAAATTGTACGCAGCAATTTAAGTCAGGTATCGAAACACGTTCGTCATTGTCTAACCACGTCTCTGCCTAAAGTACTTAGCTTCTTCTCTAATCTTAAAGTGAGAAAACAAAAACAAAGATCCCACGGCCTAAACCACAGGGGGTGCGGGATGGGGGCGGAGCCCCTCCCGAATAAAGGAGAAAAAACAGAACTTCACTGAATAGCGCGCGCTTCCCCAACTTCCTGTTACGCATTTCCGTCCCTTTTCACGAAATCACTCTCACAAATCTCCAGCAATTGAGAGGAAAGATGTTAAAAATGTTTGAGTCGATGTTGAATCGGAAATGGAAAAAAAAAAAAAAAACGGTATTCCCCTTATTTTATATAATAATTATTTAAACAAAAAATTGTTTTTAAAAATTTTTAAATGGTGATGTATTTTTGGGAATGAATTTTCTTTTTTGTTGAACCTTGAAGGTTCAAGGCCGCAGTATATGTTGCCACGTCCTCCCCCCCTCCCCCACGCCGGGGGCCACTTGATTTGTTTACTTTTCTTCCATGGTCTATCTGTTTCGCCCACCTTGGGCAAAAGCGCTGCGCGCTGAGGCCCACGTATATCTAATTTTAGTTTTAGTAGCAGTAATTTAAATCATGAAATTTGATATATTTATACCATCTTCTGTAACTTTCTCCCCATCTCGAACTGGGGTCACAACGGACATTCCGGACACCCATAACATGTCCGGTGTCAGCTAACCGAAGGGAGAGAAGGGTAATAAAAAATTTGGAACATGAAACCCTTAGAAGATGTTTTATTTTTCACTCTTGTGAGTAGTTATCTGAAGTTGAAACAAACTCTCTTCTGATTTCTACCATCAACAAACTCTGTTTCAAAGATATTGGCCTGTTGAAATTGGCACAACTCAATCTTTTAAAATTAGCTCGTTTGAAATAGCAACAGGTAATTATGCTCTTAATTTCGAATTATTTATTATTTTTAAGACTTAAAATAATATACAAGTACAGAAGTACCTCTTGTAAGGTACACCCCTTCGAATAAGGCACAATTAATGTTCCTACCGGTCTCTTTGAATATGGACCTTATGTATTTAGTTCTTATTAAGGAACATTCTATTTAAGCGATACTAAAAAAAGTTTCTTATTCTTTCTTCGTAAAATTTTAAGATTTCAAAGACAAGTTTGAGTTTTTCTTTAAATAAATTAAATATAGTGTTGTCCTAATAAATCAATGTAATTTAACAGAGGAAAGGAACAGAGAAATAAAAAAATTACAACATTGTTTGCTCTACGCTTCCATTTAGAGACAAAACAGAATATGTAATAAAGTGATTGCACCTCTTGGGAATGCGTTTTCTATGGGTTTACATAAAAAATAAAAATGCTGGCTTAGGATAACGTGACCAGACGTCCCGTTTTGAACGGGACTGTCCCTTTTTATACCTACGAGTCCCGGTGTCCCCGAAATGAACTCTGGGATGCAAAATTGTCCCGTTTTCGGAAAGCTGTATTGAAACTTGAAGGTCAGACTGTATCTGCAGTTGAAGCTGCAAAAGAAATCAATCAACTAAAAGACAATTTGACTCAGAAACAGACCAATCAGTCTCTTCCATTTACGGTCCATCAATTAATATTGAAATCAAAAGATAATGGTACTTATATAGAGGATGAGTTTGTGAAAAGGACGGCTATAGAATTTTATAAATTATGCCGTAAATATCTGGAGCAGTGAACTTGCTTTCTTACCAAAGTAATGGAGATATTTTATTGGGCAGATTTAAAAAAGGTCCCCGCATGAGAAGACGTTCAAAAATCTCTGGATGTATTAATTGAAAAGGAGTATATTGACTGTAATAAAGATACAGACGTTTGTGACAAATTTCTATTAATTTCTAACTACATTATATCGCAAAAAGTAACCAAATAAAAATGATCTAAATGTTTCCACGGAAACTCGTTGGGTGGAAATATTCAAACACTTTCACGCCAACAATCTACAGAATGAAAACTTTTCTATTTTATTTGAATATATTTTATGTGTTTGCCTGCTACAAATGCTCCAGTAGAAAAAGTATTTTCTATGATGCACAAATTGTGGACATCTGAGAAAACCCAGGTGCTAATTTCAGTTCTAAAGATGATGTTGATAATTAAGGTGAATATAAAAAAAACGTTCCAAGAGTTTCATTCTTACTTAAAATCTTCACCAGCTATATTAAAGCAAATTTGTTCCTCTGATAAACATAAATATAACTAAACATTTAGGGTATATTTTTTAATTCGTAACTTTTAAGCTAACTTTTTCTGAATAAACAACTTTAAAAAAGTGGGTTTTTTTCCCAATGTATACCTGTTAATTGACCTAAACAAAATAATGTCCCGTTTTGAGTCAAAGAATAAATGGTCACGTTAGCTTAGGATGACACCATGCAATGGATTTCAAAAAGATTCGTTCAAAGCAATATTTTAAATAAAATTTTATTACTCATTTAAAACATTTATACGGTAATTAAACTTTTTCTACTAAGACTTTTCATTTTTCATGAACTTCAAATTTAAAAAAACCTGTGACTAAGGTATTTATTTGTATATAATTTATTTAAAGATTAATACGGCATGAATTTCTAATTAAACTAATTTGTTTAGCATTAAAGGACAAAATACCCAATGTCTAGTCTGGTGGGTTTAAATTTCTGGCTCTAGGACATATTGCGTCAAACACAAGGTTCCTTATTGGAAGGTACTAATATGTTTACCCTATTAATATAAAGTATTACGGAATATTTTATTGTATCTGCCTTCAAGAAAAAGCGAACCATAAAGTAATATATTTAGTTTTAAAAAAATCTCTTTTGTTAATATACGTGTATACATTTGTGTAATAAATAAATTCACATAACTGAATATCGATTTTAGCTGAAAAGATTACTCAGTTAAAAGAAAACTAGCTTATTTAAATGCCAATGAAATTATTTTGTTTAAACGTATCCACAGCTGTATGTAAGAGTTCATGGTTTGTACAATTTCATTTTTGGATTAAATCGAAATAATATTGATTGACACTAAATTGTTTTTCATATGACAGCTTCCACTACTAGAACGAGACGTGCATTACTGTTCCCAGTATTAAAAAGAATGCAATTTGTCTTGTTTATTATAAATTTATATATTTTTTTCTGAATCATCAATTATGAATAATTTTTCTGAATCATTATGTTATGTCAACATAGCAGGTGTTTATAGATGGATTATTTTTCTCTCTCTCTCTTTTTATACATCAAGAGAAATTTAGATATATTATTTCGTAATTATAAATATATTCTTTTTGTAATTGTGTTATTGCTGATCAAGTATTGAAAAGGCATTTCTTAAAAATTCTTTTCGAATATTTAAAGTTTGTGAGTAAGGTTAGTAATAGGTGAGTTGTTTCAATGTTTTCTTTTTTTTTACGCTTAAGAGAGATAAATTTAGTAAAATTATTATAAATATATTTTCAAATAAGATTACAAAATATCTCGAAGTGACATTTTTTGAGGAAGCTAAAAGACAGAATTTTATTGGAGTGAGAAATGTGTTTTTTTCATTATTATTAATATGAAAATACTCTAAAACTCGATAACTGTATAAGATCACGGAGATAATTAAAGACTAGGCTAAAAAAACTGTACTATTGACGCGGAACAACAAAATGTATACAAACAAGAGAAAAAGAGATGGTGTGCGTCATCATTGAAAGAATGATTGCTCAAGTACAATTTTTAGCCAGTCAAAATTTGTCATTCAGAGGAACTAGTACTAAGTTAAGATAATGGTAATTTTTAGGCCATTAAAGATAATGGCCAAATTTGATTCGGTTATTTCAGAACACCTTAATACTGTCAGTAAATGCAAAAATAACAAAACACGTATTCCACACTACTTAAGGCAGTATTTACAAAATGAAATAATTAATATTTTAGCCTTATCTACTTGTAATGAAATAAAACGCATTGTGTTAAAAGTCAAATATTACATTATAATTCTTGATTCTGCACCAGATATTAGTCCCACAGAACAAATAAATTTTGTAATTTGGTGTGTGAGCACTACTGAGATGGTAAGGTATATAGTTTAAAATTCTTTCAAGGAGTTTTTAGAAATCTGACTCTAAAAGGTTTTCAGATATGACACATTCTCTATTGAATCCAAAATATT
>BMAO01009118.1:0-18544 GCA_019973975.1 Trichonephila clavata | reverse complement strand
AAACAAGTTTTAAGAAACTTATAATATTAATTGGATTCTGCGCTAACAAATTAGTTTATTTCACAAGATATTTAACTCATGGTACTAGTATTAGTTTACTGTTCAAGTTTCCTAATAGGCTTTTAGGAGTATTTATATCTTAATTACTGAAGTTGAGCTACACAAAAATGATTTCATACCATGATTGCAAGAGTTAACTGTCTTTAGAAATAAGTTAAATGTATGCGAAGAATTTTTCAAAACATTATTTTTTTCCGTTTTTAAAACTTGAAATTTTATAGCCTTTAAAATACCTAACTATGAATAGCTTAGTTAAATTCATAAATTGGAGAAACTGTATGAATTGTAGGGGGGGGATACAATGTAGGAAAAAAGCTGATTTTTATTCTTGCCTGAATACAATGATCTGGAAGAAATAGTAAAGCATATACTTGTAAAATGACCCTAATTTATCACTACTATTTTAATATAATATTTCTTTTAAATTCATGCTTGACAATATGTATTCACGTGGTAAGTCTATTAGTTTGGCTTTGATTTTAAATATTTTAGTAATTATTAAAAGCTATAACATTATAGTATTACATTAATAGATTATGGTTTTATCTATAATATAGTTAAACTTCTCTAGAAATTTATTGCTTTCCCTATGGCCCAGAATACTGGCAAATTCAGGTGAAGGTTGGCTGGCCAGAAAACTTTGTTTAAACCTGCATTCCTAGTTCCTAAGGCTGGAGTTTGCTTTTAGTATTTCTGTGGCTAAATCTTTCCTATTATGACGATAGTTATCTTAGGTTTATAACTATTTTTAGTATATTTTGTAATATATATATATTTAGCGTATTGTTCTCGTACGTACAGTTTTTTCCCGCTCTCCGGTTATTTGCATCTTTTCATGTAAGTTTTTGCTTCATTATTCCTTTTCAAATTATTTTTATTTGTATTTTGTTAGGATTCATTTCCTTTCATATTTTCTATTATTTTTATTTTACTTTTCTTTTGGTTGCAAATTACACGTGGTTGGTTTTAGGCCTAACTTTCAATATTGGTATGTTTTTCTGTTATGTATAAAATTTCTGCTGAACAGGGGAAGGTAGGATCCGTAAAATATATTTAACCCTAATTTTGCTGGTCCTAATTCAGCAACAGCTTTAGAAATCATGACAGGTCTTCATTTTAGTCCATTGACTCTTTTGTCTTCTTACATTTTAAAGTTCTAATTCTGTTCCATGTTATACATACGCTTAGTTAATTCTTCTATAATAGACTCTTCCATCATTTTAAAAGTGTGTTTCTTGAAATCTGGTTTAAATCTTCTAGCTTTCTTAGTGATATTATTTTGTATTATCAATTTTATTATGCCATGTATTTCTTTCATTTTATGTTATTATATATATATAATATAATATATATATATATATATATATATATGCAGAAAAGAGAAAGTTTGACATATATATATATATAGATATAGATAGATAGATACATGATCACACATCTAACGATAAACGACCTAGAAAAACACCCGAAAACCGTTGCTGGAAGAACACAAAATAGCAGAGAATTTTTTAGGTGGAATGGAGAATGTTTTAATGGCATTGCCCGTGTTTTTCACGTACCTGTAGAGCAAGGGTGTAAAACTCAAAGGCTAACTTGTGTGAAACAAACAAGGCTTAACTTTCGGTGGGCCACAAAAAAGATCAATACTCATAGAAGCGTAAGATTATTTCGAATAATGCATTACAATAAACATAAACAAAAGAAAAATTCTACGTTTACGTACCGACATCATCATTTCTCTGCTAATATATTTCTATTTTGGCACAAATTTTGATATTATTTACATTTTATTGTTTGCCGATATACTGGCCTGTCCGCAAAAATGTTTATTGCGTGCCACGAGTTTAACACCTCTGCTGTAGAGAGTACACTTAATGGTTGTGTATTCAGCATTGCCATATCACATACATGTTGAGTGTATTTTCCCAAAACGATGAAATCTTTCGGAAGAGCAATGCCATATGCCCAGAATTGTTCGGGAATGGTTGGGAGAACTCACCACGGCTGAGATCATTATAGTATTTTTTGGATTATCTCAATGACCACATCCTTAAACAACCCGCCGACTTGTATTCTATCGCTACTATCAGACGTATTGTAGTCTGAATAGATATCTAGATACCCGACGCAATTTACAGCAGTGTTATTGGCGTACACTTCATACAATATAAACATTATCTGTTCCATAAAATTATTGGTGTTAACTAATTAGCATAGCTACATATCCCCAACCCAAAGAAATTTAGGTTAAATACACTATTTTGTTACACTCGCTCTTGGAAAAAAAAGTACCATACAAATTATATTTCATAAAGAGTGGGAAAATATTTATTTAAGTATTATTTTTTCTGACAAAATAAATATCCGGTACAATAAAAGTAATTATTTATGAACGTTGTCATAATGGACAGCTAAAAGTAAAAG
Organism: Trichonephila clavata; assembly: GCA_019973975.1. Lineage (NCBI taxonomy): Eukaryota > Metazoa > Arthropoda > Arachnida > Araneae > Nephilidae > Trichonephila > Trichonephila clavata. The sequence continues at coordinate 16,060 of BMAO01009118.1, read as the reverse complement.
ACCTTTGAAGTAACTTTTTAAAAACTCTGCAGTATATGACTGTTTAAAAAACTACAGCGAATTAATTTTTTAAAAAAAAATTACAATACGGAAAAGTTAAACACGTATTTCTGCAAACAGAAAAAAAATTGCTGCATTGATGTTTTCAGTTTTGTTCTGAAATTTGAGAGTATTTATTAATTCAAAGGTTAAAATTCTAGTCTTTAGACTTTCTCATTTAAATGATATATATATATATATATATTTTTTAAGGCATCCGACTACCCTAAAATTCTAATTTTTGCTATGAATGACAATTTTTTTTATGATTTTATTTTATCGACCATCTTTTTCGATTTATAAAAATTTCAAGTTTATTTTCCGTTCTCTAGAACAAAAACTACAAGTGTTTTAGTAAAAGCAGACGCCATTACTTTAAGAGAGAGATGTCACATACTTTAAGACGTGTTTTACTCGAAATGTGTGTGTGTGTGTTTAAATGCTAAAACGGAGACAGCGATTGCTATAAAAAATTTGAAACTAATTAAATGAAATTTTTTGTGTATGTTCTTTATAATAGTAGAAGAGTGTTTTAACCTTCAGATTTATCAATCACTGTTTTATTACACAATTTACAGTCTCTCATGTGAATATAATCACTGTTTTTAAAGGAGTTCCATATAAAAAAAATAAAAAAAAATAAAAGGTCTTTAGTTTTTGTAAAAATTAAAATATCTCTTATCATAATGGTCATCTCAAAAATGAGTAACATAGCAACACATCAGAACCAAAAAATTGAAAAAAAATTTCATAAACGTTTGGTACAGAATAGACCACGTTTATGGTATTTTTGTAAAGTTTACCCATTTTTTCCCATTTTAGTAATAATAATTTGTTTTTCTATCTTAATTTTAGCATATTTTTCTTAAAATGTACTAAACAAATAAAAAAAAACCACAAAAATATTCCCATATCTCCATTTTTTTTTAAAAAAAGTTGTCACAAGTAGTTGGATACACCGTTTCATAGTACATTGAAGAGCCAGAAAAAACTGGTTCACCTACCTAATATCATGTAGGACCACCACGAGCACTCAAAAGTGCTACAACAAGACTTGGCATCGATTTTTACTAATGTCTGAAGTAGTGCTGGAGATAATTTTGTGATACCATGTATCCTGCAGGGCAGTCCATAAATCAGTAGGAGTATGGGTTGGATGGAGATCTCTTCTGAACAGCACGTTGCAAGGCATCCCAAATCCAATAACGTTCATGTCTGGGGGTTTTGGTGGTTAGCGATAGGAGTCTAAATAAAGGAAAGTTCTTAAGTATCGAGTTGAGCTTGTTTGAATAGGTGAACTTAAAGTATTTTTGATGAGCAGTTTTCTATATGCGATTATAACAATTTATATAATTGCTTTTGACCAAAAAAAATTACTCTATGTGAAAGATTTTTTAAATCTGTGAAAAACAAATAGAGGTGGAAACAGAGATCGTAATTTTTATCCAGCTTGATTACTTACTTAAGTCCCCCTATGAAGTTCCACAAGAGTGACTGGTGACGCAAAATTAAATTGTGGTCGTGTGATGAGGATGGTACCCGAGTTGTCACCTTACTCCTCAAATTTGCACTCTATATCAGCGTGAAGCCTTACGTCGTGAATGATTTAACGCGAAGATCAACTATGTAAGTCAAAATCTCAAGACTATAGCCACTTTGTCTCAGCTAAGGTAACTTTCATTTTTATTTATGGGAAGAAGCTGAACTTGCAAAGTAGTTATCGAAATAATTGGCGGGATTATTCAACTGGAGTAAGTGACTGAGTGAATGAATGTCGCACTGTTCAGCTACTCGAGGACTTTTGGTGAATTAACTCGTAATTTTGAACTATGGTCATGTGACAAGGACGACACCTGAGCTGGCATCCTTTTCCTAAGCACCACGTTTGAGTTCTCCACAGATTTAATGGGCATCACTCCCTTACATAGCGAGTCTTCAGCGGTACTAGGCTTGAAATCATAGCACGCCGGCCACTAGTCTGTTACCTTTACCACTACGCTACCATGGTCACCTCATTTAACTGGGGAAAAATTCTTCTAAATTTTAATTTTTCAAGCATTAGAACTTCAACAACCATACTTTATATAAACATTTTTATTCAGCCACAACCTTTGACAATAAAGTTCGGTGAATAGTTCTGTAACATTAACGTAGGGGAATTATTAACAAACGTTACCTTACTGTCCTTACCTCCCATAACTATGCACAGCTAAGATCTTCTATACATGTCCTAGTAACTTTGTAAGAAGTCTTCTTTTGGAATGGAATTCAAAAGCCTTTCGCTGGAGGTTAGGAATGTCGTCAATATCGATAACACGTTTTTCTCATTCCAAAATTCTAGGTAATGATTTGCCGCATAGATACACGATTAATCTGCAGTTCATCAACTATCATGCGCACATTTAATTGACGATCTTTAATAATGAATTTCCTTACTTTCTCAATGTTTTGTCACTCACGTAGGTGGTCAGTCTTCCGCTACGGGGGTTGTTAGAAACACTTTGCTTGCCCTGCTTTTCGAAAATGAACGAACCACTCGCACACACAATTCATGGACAGTGCTTGATCTTCATAAACACGTACCAGCATCGCATAACTTTATTTTGATGTTATTTCAAGCATAAAACAAAGCTTTAAATTGCTCTTTTGTTCGTTCATTTTCCTGTTCTCAGTTAAAAACCAACGTACTAAACACAAATACTTTGTAAAACAAGTCTTACATGGAACACAAATGAGTCTCAACTGAACAAAGGGGGAGGGGGCAGATGGTCAACAACTGCCACTAAGTATGTGCAGCGTTTTGTTTCACTAGTGTTGCCAGCATGGCCATTTTGATTTCATTCACCGAACTTTATTGTCAGAGGCTGTATGTATAATTTTAACCATAATTTATCGTAAATATACTAGTATTAAAACAATATAAAGAGCCTTCAATTGTTTATTTTATTAAAAAGGAATGAATTAGATAAGGGTTATAACTGTTGATATTCTCATACATATTAATACTTATCAGTAAAAATATGTATTTTAGACAAACTTCTTGTACAATATTTATAAAAAAGAAAAATAATTTAATTAATTTCCTTTCACACACATCTTAGTTCCTCATGATTTATAACTCGTTTCCAAACACTTAATTTAATTTATATTAATTTAATGGTAAAAGTATGTTTCGCTTAAGTAAATCCGTTTTCCCCGCTTCTATATTTAATGCAAATAAAATTAGAAGAATGTAAGAAATAAAATATTAAATGTATAGGAAGAAAAAAATCCAAATTGCTTGTAATCAAATTTTATTAATCTGCATAATCTATTTTTCTTCATTTATGTAAGCAATCCTTCAAGAAATTTTTGAAAGGGTGTTGAATTTTTTTAAAGTTTTTTTTCCGTAATTTTTTCTTCTGATGAGGAGATTTTATACAAAAATTATCGCTCAATATAGTATTTTATCGATATTAAAAACAATATTTCCAGTGAAAGAAAATAATTTAATTTTTTATATAACTATGTCATTAGAGTCATTTTTTACTTGTTTACAGAAGTTCAGACATTATACATTAAATATTCATTAGATGGGAGGGAGAAAAAAACGATTGCCAGAATACCCGTTTGCTTTTTTTCCCCAATGTAATTTCGTATCTTTTTATTATGAAACAGAAAGAGGAAAACGTCTGACATTTTGTAAAGTTTTAATAATGATAGAGCAATTCATAAAGTGATCAATTATGTCTTAATAACGTTAAAGGCAATCAAAAGATTATAGTTTTAATTTTATCCATAAAAATCCTTACACTGCTTTTAAGACAGATCGTCAGAAAATAGTTGCAGAAGTTTAATGTAATGGCCATATTAGTTAAACTTACATCTTGTTCAACATTTTTTATTCTAAGCTACCAAATAAACTTCATAATTTTATCGTCTAAAAGAAATGTATCATTTTATGGAAGACGAAAGACATTAAAAACCTTTTAAAAATAAGCTACTCTTTACGCAAAAGAGTTAAGCAAAGTGGATTAACTTATTAACTTCTGATAGGAGTACTTTGCCTAAAAAGAGATATATTTTTTTTTAATATTCAACTCATTTTCATCATATTTAATGCATCCTCTTTCTCATACTCCGTATATATTAAAAATAAACAGGCATGATATGGAATGTTTATGTATAAAAAATTGCTTTTTAAGGTCACATCGAAGGACAAAAAAATGTTAAAATTTTTTTTCAGTTACATTTAAGATTACTATCGTATATTTCTAACAATTTACTGACTACGCTTTCCAATTGCGCACTAATTTGTTTAGATTGCTACATTAAAAGATTTTAGTAACTTCTTAAAATGATTAGGAAAAGTGCTTTACGTAATTGAAAGATTGTATATTCAATTAAAGAGAAGATGAAGTTGCTTCATGTTTTGTTACGTGAAAAAATAAAAATATTCGTTTAGAAGTCTTAAGAGTGACTTCTTTCTTTCTTTTTCTTCTCCTTTATATATATATATATATATATATATGCGTGTGTGTGTGTGTGTGTGTGTGTGTGTGTGTGTGTTTCTTTACCTTCTTTCATCGAAGTGAAAATCATGCTTAGAACATAATTACTAGTAATTTGTAAACAAAAATAATAGTTGAAATAAATAACCTTAATTTTAATTGTTCAACAAAAACAAATATTGTGAAAGAAAACTATTATCACTTTTGCTAATATTGTTTAAATTTTCTATGTGATGTGTCGGTTTTTCAAAAATACTGTTTTTGATGCTGCGATCTTATTCCTAATTATTGATCAACTAATATTTTAAGCAAATTACAGAAGAAATCTGTTTTTGACTTTTATTTTAACCTTCTTTTTTATTATATTCGTGCTATCAGGGCTGATTTTTACCGGCATTGAGAACAATTTAAAAGCAAAATATACACTTCTAATTTTTTCAAACCTTTTAAAAACTCATAGAAATAATCGTCTTGAAGAAAAAAATGAAACAAAGTTTTGTTTGTCCATAGTCAATTTGAAACATTGGTTCACAAACCCTATGTTATAAAACTCAGTAAATCAAATAGAAGGGAATATTCAAAGATGTAAATTGTGTTAGCAATAATTTTTAGAGTATGTTTTAAGGATGGATAGAGATAAATGTTCATATGAGATAAATATTCTGAGTTGATTTCGATCTCAATTTATTTCTTTATTATGATCTTTTGACGAATCACAGTTACTATTTTATCACGTTTCCATTGTAATCAAAATTATACTGTTTTACTTTTAAGAGGATCTTGAGTTATTTATCTTCTCATTTCTTCAACCTAAATAGAAAAAAAAATTAAAAAGAAAGGTTTTTTTTTATATCGAGAATTTAAAAAATGTGATATTTTATGTGTATCTTTTTCAAATATTGCAATAATGAGGTTTAAAATTCAAACTGAATTCTGTTCATTCGTTACTTTATATGTGACTTTTGTCATATGAGCTAAGAGACGTCAACATGAGCTAATTTGTCATATTAGTTAATGGAGGGTTCAACCATCAAGGATGACAATTAATTTATCAATTACCTCTCTCCAAAAAGAAAATGAAGTAATACAGAAAATCCTGCAAAAGTATAAAAATATATTTTTAATCTTAAAATCAAGAAATTTGGCAAACAGTCAGTAAAAAGGTTTCAGGAAGTCCTTAACATCAGATGTGGAATAAAATCCAACGTTAATTACCTATATATCGTCATTTAAAACCAATTAAATAGTTTATATTTTCTTTTTCTGATTCTTTATATTAATTAATATTGTACTCTGGTATTTCTCATCTTAAACACTTATATAATATTAATCAAGACTAATACAACCACTATCTTAATATTGTCATTTTCATTTCATGCCCATGGAAGCTGGTTTGTAATGATTCTATACTAGTAGTGGTAAATGATGGTCGCTGTATAAATGCAGCAAACAACTCACCACACTACTTAAAAGCTTTAACGGGAGGGAAAAACATTTTACCACTACGAATTTAAAGATACTTTCAACAAGTAAAAGATGACTTTGTTGGTATGTATGATAAAGTTTCGAATAATGCAATAAAAAGAACAAAAGAGTACTAAATATTTTTTATTTAAAATATATTTGTTAAAAAACAATAGGATTATACATGGAGACACATTCAGAAAAAACAAAATTATAAGTACATTATTCCAACACCGTGCAAAGTATTCCAGTGTATTATATGACATATTCAGAAAAAAAGTTATAAAGTACATTATTCCAACACCATGCAGTGTCTTTTTTAACACGCTTTTATAAGTTTCACTTGCATGTTACGGAATCTTGGAACTCGATTTTTATCCACTTTAAAAGGTCAGATTATTCCGAAATTTTACACACTTGACAAGGATAATATCACTTTACACACGGAAAAAATGTTTCGTGCAATAATTTTAATAAATAACGAAGTTATTCAATGTCGAGTAAAAATTTCGAGTAATTTTTAAAAAATCGCAGGAAAAAGTTTTTTGGTTATTTTATTTTATAAATGAATGGATCTAAAAGAGAAAGGCTTGAAGTTGATTAGTGTAGAATAGTGATTTAATAACACGAAAATAAATTCATACCCAACGATTTAGAAATAATTTTCATAAAAACGCATCAGTTTTAACACTTTTTTAAAAAATTCGAAAAAATAGAAAATATCGTTATTTTACAAAACAAATTATACCGTATCGAGGCGAAATAAATGATCTTTCCGATTCTGTAATTATTTTTTGTCTGGTTTCAACACCGCAAATTGGATGGCAATTTTAAAATGGTGGAAAACGTCGAATCACCGCTCGGCCGAAACGGAACGGAAGTTCTGCCAAGTAAACAACTGGCAGGAGTAATACAATTAGGCGTTTTAAGGTTTTTAATTAATATCTTTTCAACTAATTACAATATCGTAATATAATTAGGCAATACGGCTACCCAGGAAAATTCCCGATCTTTTGGTACCTTCCGCGACTTTCTGCGTGGTGCGGTTCATGAGAAGATAGACGCACATAGATGGATAGATACGTTTGTTTACCTTCGAATTTGAATAGTGTAAGATATTAAAAATTGGGGAGTTCTTCTAAAATAGAAGTAAAAAAAACTCGTGCAAGTGGAAAAAAAATCTATGTTCTAACTACTGAACTCAGACACATTCTGTTTTTCAAAATTCATTTTACCGAAACAGCTGATTCTGCACTTCAGCCGAACTTGACCTCTGAAAGTAAAAACAAAACTTCCTGAATTAATCCAAGTAAACCTTTTAAATGGAAGTATATTTTTACGTTTATTATAAAGCAATACGTTAAGAAGTGATGATACGCATTAACATTATTGCAATACGTTTAAAAGGGGATATTACGATTGACATTTAATATTACCATGTTTTTATAAACTCGCTTTCTTGAATGTCTGTCCGGGTGGAATTTTGTAATTGATTTTAAACTGTGTGACTTTCCGATGAGTTAGAGACGTGAAATTTGGACCATAGCTCAGAAGTGGATGACAATGTGGAAAATGTGAAAAAAGAAAAAAAAACGAAAAACAGGAATTTTATACTTTTTAGTCCGTTATAAAAACATGGTAAATTAAAATTTCTTTATAATTCGAAATTTTTTTACTTAACACACTTTTAATTCTTTGACCTGTTCTATAGAGACGAAATCTAATATAACGATACGGGACTCATCGGAGGTCCCGTAAACGGTGAGAATGAATACACTTTAGACCCTTTAATTAATATCCACTGAAGAGCAAGACTAATTCAGCAGCCACGTAATTCCGGCTTCAAATATCAAACTGAAGGATAAATTCAACAATGGATAAATGATATTTTAAATAAATTATAATTTAAAAAAACTAAAAAACACGCTTTTTACTGAATCGAACTAAAACGTAAAAAAATCATTCTTAATATAAGAATAAAAAGATGAACGAGAAAATTAATGACATTGGGGTAAAAGCGTGGGGTGTTCTATAAATATATCAATTGTTATAGTTTCTAACTTTTTTCAATTCCGAATTGAACCCCACGCTTTTACCCCAATGATATTAATTTTCTCGTTCATCTTTTTATTCTTATATTAAGAATGATTTTTTACGTTTTAGTTCGATTCAGTATAAAAGCGTGTTTTTTAGTTTTTTTAAATTATAATTTATTTCTTAAAAGTTGAGCCAAAAAATTATCGTACTGAAAAATTATCAATGTTTGTGTTTATATAGAGGCCATATCATTTACCACTACTTATTTTGATGATATTCAAGTTCAGCCGCGTGGTCGCGCGAGTCATAATTTTACTTAATTTCCGTTTTATAGCGTAAGAGTATTTGCCGTCATGTTTAAATTTGAATAAGGTCGAGTATTCCTTATTTCAATCTGATGTAAAAATTGAGAAAGTGGAGCAACACCAATCAGCTATAAAAATAAGTTATTGTATTTTCTCACTTTACACTTTATTAAATACAGGGTTTTATGTTCTTCATTTATTGAATTCTTCTGTAACTGATTTTGTTAATATATTGTCTATAGTACCTCTATCCAAATTTTTTGTTTTTCTCTTGGAATCCTTTGCATACCCTTATGAAAATGTACCATAGTTTTATGATCTGAGGTTAAAGTAAGTCACTAAAATGCTTCTTATTTTTAAATTTATTTTTCACAGAAGAAAAAAACATATAGTTCGCAGTACATATATTACATACTATGTGCATTCATATGCAATGTATATCAAATGACAAGCAACATTTTGATTGCTTGGTCTGTAAACGTTACACTAAAAACAACAATGCACTGAAATTAGCTGTGGTTAGCTCTGAGATAGTATCCTACTCAAGCATTTCAGAAACTGTGAGGCACGCCCACCCCAGGGGATGTAATAACCCTAGCATATTGAAAAATTGAAAAAAAATTTACTTTTTAAAGAAAATTAATTTACTGAAGGAAGTATATAAAACACACAAAAAATATATTCTGACATAATAAAACACAAATTACATATTTGCACTGAAATAACGCACTTATAAATGTATCAGTACTGCACAATGTATCTGATAATTAATTAAACAATATTAAGTTAAGAAAAAGCTTAACATTGACATCATCGTTTTGTCACATATATAATACTATATACATAATTTAATACACGTCTTTGATAATTTGTACGATTTATAGTTATTGTAGTATATTGTAGCGTTAATTCAAAGCATACATTGAAAATTGGGTCGCAAATATGGAAAGTTTGAGAAGAACTACTCTATTCTATTTATCTATGCCATGCCAACGTGAGTATTTACAACCGGCATAGATTAAAGCTCAACAGCGTTTCTATTGTAGAATCAGTACCGGAACATATCATTCAATTGGGAAGTAATAATCTACAAATAAGTTTCAGAGAACAAGTTTTGAGTGAAACACCTTATGTAACTTACGGAAAAAAATATTGTATACTATAATTTACTGTACACACATAAATAATCCCTTGTATTTTATGGTCTCCACGGCCAAATGCTTGAAAATCTTGACACGAGAGGGAAACAAAGGTTATTGGACATCATGTATCTGTCTTGGAAAAAAGATCGACTACCTCCTGTGTGGAAAAGGGTCACGGTTATTCCAATAAAAAAACCAGGTAGGAAGACTTGCTCTACTGATGACTTCAGACCTATAGCTCTCACATGCACCTCTTGTAAATTGATAAAAAAAATTATTTTCCTTAGGATTCAATATTTTTTGGACAAAAATAATCTAATGCCATATAAGCAATACGGCTTTAGAAGGTGTCACAGTACAACAGATCAAATCCTGTTTTTTCTGTCAAACGATAAGGGACACACATCACTTTAACCAATTCATCATACTGTTGCTGTTCTTTTAGATCTCACGAATACTTTTGATAGAATTTGGAAACATAAATTGTTTCTAAAACTTCACGATTCTTTCAACATCCCAGGAAAAACCCTTTCAGGGATATCACCCTTCTTGAGGAGAAGATTTATCAAAGTAAAATTTTAAAAAATTCTTTCGGAGACAATTAGCTCAGCCAATATGTTCCTCAAGGTTCTGTTCTTAGCCCTACACTTTTCATTGTGCATTTGGCTGGTAGAGAAAAAGTGCCTTCTTCTGGTATAAGAATCGGAATGTTTGCAGACAACATTGTTCTGTGGAGCTCTGGTAGTGCTAAACCTAATTTGGAATCATAACTAAATGTCTCTCTGACAACTTTGTAGATCTTTGCAGCAGATCTAAAACTTCATTTTAACCCTTCTAAGTCAATTACCACCTTTTTAACTGCAAACAAACATCTTTATAACTACCAGCTTAAATTTAGTCTAAATAATCTGGATTTTATATATGAAAAGCATCCAAAATGTTTGGGGTTTATTTTAAACCCTTAATTCACAACTCACAAACCCATTGATTATCTAGTTTTGAAAAGTAGGAAACGACTCAACATCTTGAAATACATTACTGGTAAGAATAGGGGATCTGATACGGCTACTCTTAGATTTCCTTATTTGACGCTCATTCGCACCGACTCTTGAATACGGATTTTCAATCTACTGTTGGGCCTCTAACTTTGTTTTGAAGAAATTAGAGCAAGTCCAAGTGAGTGCTGCCTGTATCATCACTGGTCGAAAGCACAGTTGCTCTTCAAACATTGTTCTTTTTGAGGCAGATATACAAACTCTTCTATTTAGAAGACAGACTGGATTGATCAAATACTTTAACAAACTTTCTAGCTTCGGCCAACAAAACCAAACGTCTAGTACCTGATTAAGTGAGTAAACGGGTAAAGAGTAAAGAAAAACAGCCCCTTCAGCCAAGTTGAGTACCGGGACTTTCTAACTGGAGAAGTAGAGCCATTTTCTCTACAATGTAGCTTGAATCATTTGTAGGGACACTCCAGGGTGTATTTCCACTACAACTTAAGTTTACCCATCATTAAGAAAAAATTGGTCTCTAGCCATTTCAGACATTTAGCACTGGAGATCATTAACAACATCCCCAATGAGGCAAACAAAATTTATACTGATGGTAGTAGGATATCTAACAAGGCCGGTAGTGGTATCTATATGGAAACGTCCAAGGAAACATTGTCCCTGAAAAATCGCAATCCAGATTTCTGCTCAGTTTTCAGAAGTACACTAACAGCAATTCCCGTGAGAATTGAGGCCATTCCATCGAAGAATTGCGGTGTTTTTTGGATTCTCTCCGATAGCCGTAGTTCACTTCAACACCTTTACAAACGGTTTATTGTCGGCGACAAAACCAGTGTCTCCATCTTACACAAACTGAAATATATATCGCTGCACCATGATATTCATTTTTAGTGCATCCCATCTCACGTTGAACTTTACCGCAATGAAATGGTGGACAAACTAGCAAAGAAGGGATGTAATCTTCCAACTCCCTCCACATCCACTCTTACCTATCTAGAATTTTACTCGTTAAGAAAGTCTCAAAATTTGGGGGAGTGAAGGGTGTCTCCAACTCATCATTGGTTTGTGGGTAATAGACCCGAAATGACCCTGGTCCTCAAGTATAACAAATGCTCCTAGACTACACTATCTTGTCTTTCTAGAGGACACATCAAGTGCCTCTCATTCTCGACGAACAAGATCTTCTGAATCTGTGCAAGGTTTCAATATCACCAGTCTTCCCCCGAGCACACAATGTGTTGCATGGATCTCACATTTAAAGATATCTACGCGGATCTCCCCTTCTTGTGCTGGACCTCTTGAGAGTCAACGATTTAATTAATCTTGTCTGACTTCATCAAACCCTAGAGGATTACCAACAACAACAACACATACATAAATAATGTGCATACCATAGAAATTATTAATCTGCACTAATTGAAAATTTTGGTTTTTCCAAGTAAACAAAATAACGTTTCAAGCGCACAAGAGTTACAGACATTAAAACAATTAATCATTTTGTATTGTAAAAAGAGCATATATTTTGAATAATATACATCAGAATAAAAAAAAAATAATAATAGCACAAGAGAGAGAATCGACTTCAGTACGTTATTTACAACACCGGTGTACTAAGTTCGAAAACAACTCAAAATATTAGGCTTTTAAAAGGTAAGTCGGTACCCCTATCCGCTAATGTTAAATTGAGCATTTTTATGTGCCTTTTTCTCATAAAATATTAAATGTACAGACTTAAATTTTTTTCTGTATATTAATTAGACTTTTTTATTTAAACTGAAGTGAGCTTTTTCAAATATATTGTTTAGTTTTTTCAAAAACTTTCATCGTAATGTATCACTATGAATTTTTTGAAAAATGTCATTTTTTTTCACGATAACTGACTTTTACAAAAATATTATCGGTATATTAATAAAAGTTCACTTCAGTATATATATTAACATATCAGTAATATTCAGTGAAGATTGCAAGTGCTTCCGTTGAATAGGTTCTGAGAAAATGGTACTCGCATTTTTAAAAACACCGTTTTGAGATAATTGCATTTTTATTATAAAATGTCACTTCATCAAAAAAATTATGAATTACAATCTGTATTTGCACTATTTTTTTAAATATTAGCTTATTCTCAATAACTTTTGAGACTTTTTACTTATTTCTTTTACTTAGATTTCTCAGAAAATACATGTATAGCATTTTTCACTTTTAATCTATCGAGATATTTTATAGCATTTGCATCATTTTTCTCAAATTATGCATCAATTTTTGAAGAATTTTTAGTTCTGATACATTACTGTCATCCAAGTTGACTATAAGTATTATAAATACCATGTAAAAATGTGTCAATACATGAAAATATGGCTTTGGTAATACATCATTATACGACATTTCGAAAAATTTCATTAGTGTTTTATAAATGTAAACACAATTTCTTAAGGTATCAGAATTAAAAAAAATTGTTAAAATATTACATAAATGGTATCCAAAACAACAACAAGAAAACTGATTTTATGTTTTTAAACAAGAAATTTGTTTATTTTTTGTATGTAACAAGTTTTGTGCAACGAAAAAGGGCATTGCATTTTGGGATATATTTATGTACCTTTTACTAAGAAACTATTGAAAGCAAAGCTTAAAAATTTGTGTGTACATTAAATAAACATTTATCTTTATACAGAAGTGAAATTTTTTTGTAAAAAATTGATCAGCATGTTTAAAAATGTAATTTTGTAGAGTAGAATAATGAATTTTATAAAAATTTTCCTTTTCTATGTTACGACATCTGCTTTTCAGCTAAATGTCTGAGGAATATCTCAAAAATTTCACTTCAGTATATATAATATATATGCAATATAAAATAAATATTTCCAGTTCATGCATACAATTAATTTTTGAGAAAGAAGACACAAATTAAAAAATATAATCTATATAAGACAGTAAGAATACATGATTATATGGCACTTCGAAAAATTTCTTTAGTGTTTTGTATATTCACATGTAAACACAATTTCTTTAAATATAAGAATTAAAAAGATTATATAAATATTACATAGATAGTATCCAAAACAACAAGAAAACTATTTTTGTGTTTTTAAACATGAAATTTATGATTTTTTTTTGTATATAACAAGCTTCATGCAACGCATTTTGAGATATATTTGTGTGTGCATTAAATAAACATTTATTTTTATACAGAAGTGAAATCTTTTTTAAAAAAATTGATCAGCTTGATTAAAAAAATAATTTTTGCAGAGTACAATAAGGAATTTAATAAAAATTTTCCTTTTCTATGTTACGACATATGCTTTTTAGCAAAATGTCTGAGGAATATTTCAAAAATTTCACTTCAGTATACACAAGAATATATATGAAATATAAAATAAAATTTCCAGTTCATGCATTATAGAAAACACAGTTTAGAAAAGAAATTTTTAGAAAACAGTATCTTTTATATAAAATTTTACCTCATCAAAAAGATCCTGCGCTGTAGCCGGTTTTTACCTTATTTTTCTTAATATTATCTTCTTTTTTTTTCTTTTTCTTCTTTTATCTTTTCAAATTTTCTTCGCTCTTCCAGAAAAAGAATACACTGCTTTCATTAACCTTTTTCTATCAAGAATTTTCATGGCACTTACCGAATATTCTCCAGGCTCGACTCCCATTTTCTGCAGCATTTTTAATTTGGATACATTACCATCATTAAAAGAACAAACAGCATCATAAACACCAAGTGAAAGTGTTTCAATCTGTACAAATGTTGTTTTAGGAACACGTGACCATATGACATTATGAAAACTTTCATTCGGGTTTTGTGTTTTTCCATGCAAACATTTTCTTAACAGATCAGGATGGGAAAGATCTCTAAATATAGGACGCATTGCTTCTACAACAGCGACCGGAAGACTATTTTTATGCTTGTAAGACTTACCTGATGCTTCAGCCTTTTTATATCCACACCATGAATCTTCACCATCAGGACAAAAACCATGTTGAGGATATTCATCTGTTGACAGCTTATGCAGAAAAATGGCCCAGATATCTTGCCGCATGTTCTGAACACTGGTGTAATTTCTCCGAATAGCTGATCCATAGTAAAACTGTAAATTATCTATTTCATGCTCAGTCAAACGATTTTTTCCACTTAAACACTTACCGTCTGACAAGATTTGCCCTTTCAATTGAGTTTTTAATCGGCGTAATCTTGTTCCCATGCGCTTCATGACATGTCCAATGCACTCCAATTTTTCAATTGGGTATTCATCTCCATAGATGTTTTTCTTTCTAACAGCATCAAATGCTTTACAATCTCCATCCCCTAAGTAAGTAATATATCGGGCATTATGCAAAGATAATGACCGTTGAAAAATTTTAGACGCACCTTGAATTTCCATGGCTCCACTAGATCCAACGTAATTCCTTTTACAATCCTTTTGATGAGAAGGTAAGTTTTTACATATGCAATATTTTGAAAGAATATCAACATCTATCACCTTACCTGTATCAATGCTGGTCACAGTAACTACACCATTCAATGATGAGTAACCGCGTTTCTGTCATGTCCATTCTACAGCGACTGCAATATTATTACCTTCATTTTCACAAATAGCTTTCTTCACAGCATTTTGAATGGAGTCCTCGTAAACAAGTTTTGCAGCATTTAAGATTCGCTTACGTAAGGAGAAAACCTTGTAGGTGGTTGAGGAAGATTCATTATGTCGCAAAACATTCTCCCAGCTTCTGCACCTTTTCCAATGGAACGCATAGCATATACAAACCTGATATTTATTGTAGCAATTTGCGTTCCTTCATGAAAATTTGAAGAAGAGAATTCTACACGATATGGACAAGCACAACATTTCAGGACAAATGTAATAGCCAGTCCAGACTTACCTTTTAAAACTTGCATGTCTAAGCCACTGTTACACATTTTACAGTGAACTTCATTCTTGAAAACAAATGCCAGAATATTCAAATTCATAATGGCATTAATAATACCTACACTTTTGTCATAGGAAGAAAAACTTTCATTTAAATTGGGAATTTTCTTTTCTTTTGCACATGTCTCCTTTGAGTCATGTGCATGTCTAGCTGGAGGATTGTCGTTAGTATGGTTTAAAAGTAGTCTTACATTTATAAAACGTACCTTTACGTTTTTTGAACACTTTTGTAGATCTTGGCATATTAAAATTTTGAAATTTTTGATATTCAGAAATTTTAAATATCGAAATATTCAAAACGCTAAGAAGAAAAACGTGTATTCTCTCCAAAATAGGTAAACAACGCTAACAGTTACGCTTGCAGTGAATCACAGTTAACTGCGTATGAATAAATAAAACAGAGAGTGGCTTTGGAAAAGCTTCCCAGATTTAAAAGGTCAATGTTTACATTTGTATCTGTCAAAGGGGGCGTGGCTCATCAGCTGATTATTTTTTAAAAATAATTTTAACATACTTTTAATTAGTAAAATGGCAAGTATGTTATATCATTGGAAAGGTCCTGATTTGGGGATTTTAGAAATATCAAAAACTCAAAATCGATTCCCGAAGGTGTTTACCCTACTGACTCCCCTTAAGTCTTTT
>BMAO01009117.1:0-18538 GCA_019973975.1 Trichonephila clavata | reverse complement strand
GCCTTAAGAAGTTTCACTTCAAAAATGGAAACCGCATGGGCTGCAAACTTTTTTCCTCCAGTCTCGGGGAAAAAAGCAGTTGGAGCCACAGAGTCCTGATGGTAGCGATTGACTTAGGGCCACAGCATATTAGGGGGACAGACTAATTGTCAGAACAGCTATCCCAGTGCCTGATTCATCGTTATCAACCATCAGACGTGTGACCCGCACACGAGTGTTAACCATGACCATTCACAGATGGCTGATAGTGCGAAATTTACGCTCGTACCGACCACTATGGCAGCTGCCACTCACGCCTGCGCACTGTCGAGCTAGATTACAGTGGTGCTTGGATCGATCAGGTTGGAATCATGCTTACTGAGGACAATAGTGTTTAGCGACAAATCCCGCTTTCAACTATGTCCTGACGATAATCGAAAACGTGTTTGGAGACGCCCAAGGCAGCGTGCCGATCATACTTTAACTATTGCACGCCCCACAGGCCCTCAACCAGGAGTTTGGTTTGGCGGGCTATTTCTTTTGACAGCCAGACCCCTTTGGTCGTCATTAGAAGCACACTTACAGCACAGCGGTACGTCGACGACATTCTGAGAACTGTTTTGCTACCTTTCCATTTGCAGTACCCTGGCCTTGATTTTCAGCAAGATAATACCAGACCACATACGGCACGTATTGCTATGAACTTTCTTACAGCTCGTCAAACACTTCCTTGACCAGCAAGATCGCCAGATCTCTCTCCAATAGAGCATGTCTGGGATGTGATGGGAAGGCGAATGCATCTACTAGGGAAAGTTGATGATCTAGCCCGACAATTGGAGGAAATTTAGGCAAGAAATACCACAGAAGACCATCAGGGTGCTTTATCACTTTATGCTACGTCGTATGGCAGCTTGTATTCAGACTAGAGGTAGGTCAACACCTTATTAACCTCGTTACTTTGAAACTATGTAACTCTGAAATAAATCATTCAATTTTTCTGAAATTTTAATCCTTTTCTATTCCGTACATAATCTTTCTACCCACCAATTTTTGTCTCTATCGAACTGCTTGTCCTTGGTGCGTTGGCTTTTTTTATAGAGTGTATACAAAGGCGTCAAATTAATTTGGTCCTAGAGCGCCATCAAACCTAAATCCTTCACTGCACTCAGCGACTAATACGAGAGCCTCTCACTCACATGATGTACATAATTATACTCTCCCAAGTGGTCGCGAATTTACTTTGCCGTGCTCCCCAAACACCACTTTCCGGATAAGCAAGCTGCGATTGGGAAACCACAGTATTAAGAGATGGAGAACAATATGCTTCCAACCCTACTCCCCATTTCACCCTCCGATTAAGGCAGGAACAGATAAAATCAATGATAATCACATATCGTAAATATTTAATGGGAGAGAGATCTGGTGACCATTGCCGATTTAAGCTCATTTCGGGCCCTAGGCGCAGAAAATCTACATGTCCCCTTGACACTGGTAGATTGAAATTTATAACCAGAAAGTTTGGTTAAGTCCAGTTTATCTGGGCCCCTGGGCGCCCGCCCTATGCGCCCAATGGATAAACCGACACTGCAGGAGACATCGTTGATGAAAGAAGCATTTGGGTTCCTTACAGTCAGTGAAGTCTCAAAATTCCTTTAGACCCTGGGCCCGTATGTAAAAGAAGGCCCCGTCTGTGACCCATTCATGTCATACGTTGTTGAATACTCGTAAAAATGGTAACCCCTAACAAATAAATGTGCGTCAGGTCCATGGCTATGACTCCCCAAACCATGATGCTCTACTCTAAAGTAATAGGGGTTCAACAGTCGCATTATGATTGGATCTATATTCCCATCTCGTCCCCACTCTTACTCGAAGACTATCTCCAGTTAAACAAAATTGCATAATGTTATTTCATTCAATCATCCAAGCGGCTCTGTCCTAACACCTTTGCAATCTGTCACGTGAGTCAATGTCAGAATATGTAAAAGGTAGCAGGGTGGCATTCCACCACCGAACCATCAATACTTGCCTTCAGATAATTCGATCGAAGCATTCTGACAACTGTCTAGGTCGGCAACCTATGGCATGCATGCCACATGTGGCATGTGGAACAATTCTCAATGGCACTCTGCACTATTCTACAAATTTATGAATTTTTGAGTGGATGGAAGTTGATAAATTTGTGATGGGCCTTATTTGACAAGCATCTTCATAATCATGGACATTTACGGAATTACGAAATTATCTGAAAAATAACTCTATAGATAAATTTACAGCTATTTTGTAAATTATTGAATGTCATTGCTGAACAGATGTAACTGTTTGATGAGAGAAAATTGCACGTAATCTGCTTTAGGCTTTTGGTTCTACACATCTAAGTAAAAAAATCTTTCCTCATATGCAAGGACGTCTTAAGACTTCTTGTGGCCCCCTAGGCCCTAACACAAATATAGGCCCACCTACGACACTTAAAAGGGGACATAAATAGAATACGCTGTCAAAAACTCGTATAAACATTAATCCGAAAAAAATAAATGTGCATGACTTACAATCGCACAAACCGGGTGAACCGATTGCCATCTTTTGATTGAATGAGTAATAATGATGTATGGTGATAGACCTAGATCTATACATGGACGATAGTCATCACATGTAGACAGTTGACATATCGTTCGAAATTTCTAGTTTTTCGGAGAATACGACCGGAAATAACATTTGAGTGTTGAAATTACTCGAATTGTGATCTTATTAAGGCTGTGACGAGAACGAGAAGAAGCTCCCCTTGTGGCCGAGGCCCAGGGCCAAGTTGGCCCATGCCTAAAGACATCCCCGCTTATATGAAAAATATTTCGATTCAAATTGAATGTCACAAATTATATCCCTGATTTTGCGACATGAAAGTAGTGCACTAGGTTCGCATTAAAATTTTTGTTTATCTTTTTATTTAACTACAATGAATGAAATACTCATATTTTACGTTGTCTATTTCTTATTTTAATAAATATGTTTAAAAATACATAATATATGTACAATTTAAACTTTTTTTATTTGTAGAAATAGTTATATTTTATTCTGTTTATTTTTATGTTAACAAATATCTTTAAATGACGCAAAATTAATGTATAATAAAACTACAAATCTATATTATTGACCTCCATTCTCTAACATTGCATGCATTATAGCGGGAATCGAAATGTTTCAAACATGTCCTACTGTGTGACACGCTGAATCATATTGGCAGATTGGTTTGGCACTCTACAGATAGAAGGTTGCCGACCCCTCTGGTCTAAATTCACAAGCTTAATTCTCATTTTCTCCATATCCTTTGAATAGTAAACCTATGTAGGCCTTCTTCAGCTGTAATACGACGGAAAGACCAAACAAACATTCATAGGCCTAAAATGAAGCCCTTCATGAACACACACGGTTGCTGAAATTGATTGCAGAGTTATTGGTCAGACATCGCATCAATTACAAGTTCGAAAAATAATTTTTTTATCAATTGCTGACGCATTTGGCGTTGTCTTTCTTTTCATCTCGTTAACCAATCGCGTAACAATCTTGCAGTTGCACCTTTTTCTTATAATTTGCATAATTATACGATAAAATCTTTATGGTGTGGTCTATCTCACTCGTGTATATTTCTCTTTTTTATATTTTTTTATTAAGCTTCACTTTTATGTAATGGAATCTTTGAACTCAATTTTTACCTACTTTAAAATGTCAGATTAATTCGAAATTTTGCTCACTTGTCCAGGACCGATAACAATTCTATAATTTAATAATTTTGTTCCATTGTCCTGATCAGGATGATCAGGATTAACGATTTTCCACTTTAAGATCCCATCCCGCATCTGGCTAGCAACTTCAGATCCCATTTCCAGATTTGGCAGCTAAAAGATGAAGATACAACTTAGTTCAATTAACTATAAAAGTGTGCTTTTTAGTTTTTTTAAACTATATTTATTGCACACAATTGTCAACAACTGTTTTTCCTCTTATAATGCAGCAATCAATTACATTTATTCAATGACATCTTTAAAATTTATATTAAATATCTTTCGAGACATTTTATTTTTGTTCGATTAATTAACTGTTTTAGTGTATTAAAGAGACACAGATGTAAGTTTACATAAATCACTTGCGTTAATTTTTTAAAAATCAATGTATAGATGACTGTTATTTTAATTTCAAACTTAATAGTGGTTCAGCTATTCCTATTCAGGAATTGTCTGATGTATTGGCCCTCAGTAATAAAGCAAGTTAAATCAACAGTCTTTAAGATAGAGATAATAATCACAATCTCTCTCTGACAATATATATTGCTAATATAATATCAAATAATACTCGAAAGGTAAAAATCTCAAAAAGAACCTTCCCTCCTTGGTGGAACAGTGCACGTCACAACCTTTATAAACTCAAAAAATGTTTCAGAAAAAAGCCATTTGAGATATCTCTACAAAATTGTGGATCCGATACAAGAAATATTCCAACCGGCTCCAATTTCATATTAAAAAAGCAAAACAGAGAGATATACTGGGATACAGTCTGTAACAATGTTTCTAACCCGAGAACACTTTATAATATTCTGAAAAAATTGTCAATAAAAATAATCTTGAATCAACACTAAACTTTCTTTAAATCCATAACAGAACCATCTATCATCCACTGATTAAAGCAACACTCTTTGCAGAGAATTTTGCATCCAATAATACTAATCATGAGCCACTTCCTTAGAAATTCTTTGCCCAAGATAATAGCTTAATCAACAAACCCTTTCATTTATCTGAATTGAATAAAGCTATAAAATCTCCTAGAAACATAAATCCAGGTGCAGACCAGATCCCGGCTACATTCCTGAAATTATTGAGCCAGAGTGAATGCATGATAATCTTAAACTTCTTTCAACATATATTTGATAATTCAATAGTCCCAAACCATGCAAAGACAAGACGAAAATCTCTCTTATAGACATATAGCTTTAACATCGATTTTCTCTAAGATATTTGAAAGTATTTTAGCCAAGAATTGCCCTCTTTCTGATAACAGAACAAAAACTTCATCAACAACATTATGGATTTGTTCCTTTTAAAGACAGCAGAACAGCAACTTATATTATTTGCAAGGCAATAACAGACGCAAAGTTGGATAAAAAATACACTGCTGGCCACCGTAAATGCAACACCCTGAAGGAAGCCCGAAAATAACATGAAATTTACAACATGCATTAGCGGAGGTGAGATATGCAAATGATTAGAATTTCAGCACAGACACACATCACGCACGCCTGTGGCGCCACCTCAAAGCGCTATTTAAGGCTTGGAGATTTTGACGATTTCAAGTTCAACAATTATGTTTTTCTTGTGGTTTCTTCAGAAAAAAAAAACGATCAGTTATGTCTCGTAGAAAACAGTGATCAGCTTTTGATCAAGAATCCGAGTTCGACAGAGGAAGGATAGAGTGGCCTACCGAGATTGTGGATTACCTTTCAGGGAAATCGGTAATCGTGTTGGACGAAACCAAGCAACTGTAATGCGGATCTGTCATTGCTGGATGCAAGAAGAAAAGACGGACCGACGTGGCCGATCGCACCCCTCTCGTTACACCACTGCCCTTAATGACAGGTGGATTGTGCTCATGGCAGTGATGGATCTCGCAGCCACAGCACGAACCATAGCATAACAAATTCAGTCTCTTACGCATCATTCGGTGTCCGCTCGTGCCATTTGACGCTGTTTACAGCAGAGTGGAATGTTCGCAAGGCATCGATTGCTTCGTTTATCCTTGTCTGGAAACCACAGGTGTTTGCGCCGTAAATGGTGCGATGAACGGTGGGCATGGACAACGGAATGGAATGATATTGTGTTTACTGACGAATTCCGCTTCTACCTGCAACATCACGATGGTCGGATTCAAGTTTGGAGACAACGAGGTGAGAGGCGGCGGAACTGTTGCGTTATGCATCGCCACACTGGTCCTGCACCTGGCATCATGGTTTGGGGTGGCATTGGATTTCACTGCCGCATTCCTCTAGTAAGCATTGGCGGTACACTGAACAGCCACGCTACATCTCTGAGGTGTTGGAGCCCGTGGTCCTCACATTCAGCGTTTGCCATCAGCCACATTCCGATGCGTGACCACACGTGGCACGCAATATCCAAGAATTCTTCTTTACCCATCAAATTGAATTGCTTCCTTGGCCTGCTTGTTCTCCCGATTGAAACGTGTACGAACGAACGAAATCGAAAACGTGTGGTCCGGGATGCATCACCCGCTATTACGCCAGATCAATTTTGGCAATATGTGGAAGCCACATGAACTGCTGTACCCCAAAGATACATCCAAAGCCTCTTTGATTCTATGCCGAGGTGTGTGGTAGCGGTTATAGCCAACAATGACGGCTACACTAACAACTGATTTTGTCATCATGCTTACGTCACAAGAGACTGTAATTTTAATCGCTTGATCTTTGTACAACATGTTATCTGCCCATTAAATTTCGCTGTGATATCTCTGTTCCTTCTTGGTTTTGCATTTTGTGTGACCAGCAGTGTAGTTATTAAAGGTTTATAAGCAATTCTAATTTCATCATAGAAATTATTAGAAATAACCATACGTTTTATACATATAAAATAATTTCTGTAATGGATCTAATCCATAGATTAAAAATCGAGTTCTGAAAATGATGCTCTTTTGCGTAAAATATAAATAAATAAGTCAAATTGTTGAATATTTTAATATATTTCCGATTTTACTCTTTATAAAATTGTATATTTCATTTGCAGCTAAATGTGTGGTGGACAATATTCAAAACTGTTAAAAAATGGTTTTGCTTAGAAAAACAATTTATCTTATACACACACATCCCTTTTCAAATCATTGGTGCGATACCGTAACTCTTACACACAAATATACCTATATGCCAAAAAATTTTTATACAAAAATATTCTTAATATTATCCTTATAATTCTAGTTTTAACTTCCTGATTTAAGTTTAGAATTATTTCAGTAAAAGTAATTTTTATACTAATTAATAATGCTGCTATTTAGCCTTTATTTTTCAAGCTCTGAATTCATACTTAGATCGCTGAAGATATTAATAACTGGTTCGTTGTTCTTTAATTTGAGAATGATCTAAGATGCATTTTGAGGGGTTTTTTAAGTATAAAATATTTTTATTAATAGTGAATTTAGATCTTATACCCTTGTGACGGATCTATACGCGGCTCTACTAATCCCTTCATTACTCTTTCAGGAAAATATTTATTTCAACCAACTTTCACCGAGTAAGGAAGCGTGATTATACAAATGAAGTATATTATATAATTCACGAGTTTGAGGTGTGTTGGCAAGTTAGCTGGGGAGTTAGTTGGTTAGTTGAAAAGTGAAGGATTGTGGAATTATTAAGTGCAATTGGAGTTTATCAATGAAAGTTTACTGAGAGGGGATCAATCAATCAATCGACAAGGATTAAATCCAGATAAGGATCGCCTTCAAAGTTCAAGGGGAGGACAACTTCAGAAAAGTACAGGTATCGTGATCCTTATATAAATAGAAGTTAGCTTATTAGTGTGGCGACGGGTAGCTTATATTGAGCGTGTTTAAGCTATCGTGGAATCAGTTGAGGGGCCGTATTATTATGCCAGACTATTGAGTCTTACCTCCGTGCTCTACTATCTAATCTGTTATCTTAATTAGATTGTTATTGTGTCTGCTTGATATTTTGGTAACAATAAAATAAGTAGTGTGAATCATGTCTGTTGATTATTCAGTTTCTCCCACACACCTAGCCGGGTCTGCGGGTAGACAAGAAGTTTCAGAGGAAAGCAGGAACCGACCGGCATTACACCCTTAAGATATCATTGAGCATTATAAACAGGAAGGCAGAAGGTTGGCTAACCATAAACTGGTTAAATCCAACTTTTTATAAAGCAGTCCTTAGTCTGCAATGTTTATAATACTGCAGCATCCATCCCTTTATTTTTTCCAAAATTTCAACTACCTATTTTAAATTTCAATATCAAAATCATTTTTGTCTATCAAGTAGAATAAATTAAAAATTATACATATATCTATATATATAAAGGAGAAAAGCGACTCACTGACTGACTGACTGACTGACTGACTGACTGACTGACTGACTGACTAATCACGATATCTCTGGAACTATTCAACCTACATACTTGAAATTTGGTAGACATGTTCCTTTCATAGAGTAGACATCAGCTAAGAACGGATTTTCCGAAATACGAAACGCAAGGGGCGTTACGGGGGTTAAGGGGCGTTATAAATAATTGTTTCCATGTTTAAACTACTCAATGTACAGTTTTGAAATTGGGTTAGCAGATTCCTTTCATACAGTAGAGATCCGCTACAAAATGAGTTTGGTGAAAATCGTCCCCCAAGTGGCGTTGCAGGGGCTTAGGGGGCGTTATAGATAATTATTTTCATTTTAAAACTATTTGACGCACTGTCTTTAAATTTGATAAATAGATTCCTTTCGTAGAATAATGATCAGTTACAAAACGGGTTTTGTGAAAACAGACTTCTAAGTGGCGTTGCCGGGGATTAAGGGGCGTAATAGATAAATATATCCGTTTTTAAACTACTTCACCTACCTGCTTGAAAATTGGTAGGTAAGTTTCTTTCATGGAGTAAATATCCGCTACAAAATGGGTTTTTAAAAAATTGACCCCCAAGGGGTGTTGCGGGGGTGGGGGTTTAAAGGGCGTTATAAATTCCGATTTTTTAACTATTAGACGTACAGTCTTGAAACTTAGTAAGCAGATTCCTCTCATAGGGTAGAGATACGCTACAAAATGGGTTTCGTGAAAAGTGCCCCAAGTGGCGTTGCGGGACTTACGGGGCGTTATAAATAATTGTTTATGTTTAAACTACTCAATGTAATATTTTGAAATTGGGTTAGCAGATTCCTTTCATACAGTAGAGATCCGCTACAAAATGAGTTTGGTGAAAATTGTCAACCAAGTGGCGTTGCAGGGGCTTAGGGGGCGTTATAGATAAATATTTTCATTTTTAAACTATTTGACGCACTGTCTTTAAATTTGATAAATAGATTCCTTTCGTAGAATAATGATCAGTTACAAAACGGGTTTTGTGAAAACAGACTTCTAAGTGGCGTTGCGGGGGATTAAGAGGCGTAATAGATAAATATATCCGTTTTTAAACTACTTCACCTACCTGCTTGAAAATTGGTAGGTAAGTTTCTTTCATGGAGTAAATATCCGCTACAAAATGGGTTTTTAAAAAATTGACCCAAGGGTGTTGCGGGGGTGGGGGTTTAAGGGGCGTTATAAATTCCGATTTTTTAACTATTAGACGTACAGTCTTGAAACTTAGTAAGCAGATTCCTCTCATAGGGTAGAGATACGCTACAAGATGGGTTTCGTGAAAATTGCCCCCAAGTGGCGTTCCGGGACTTAAGGGGCGTTATAGATAATTATTTCCATTTTTAAACTATTAGACGCATAGTCTTTATATTTGAAAAAAAGATTTCTTTCATAGAGTAGAGATCAGCTATAAGAAGGTTTTGGGAAAACAGACCACTAAGTGGCGTTGCGGGGGATTAAGTGGCGTAATAGATAAATTTTTTCGTTTTTAAACAAATTGACCTACCTGTTTGAAAATTGGTAGGAATGTTTCTTTCATGGAGTACATATCCGTTACAAAACGGGTTTGGGGAAAATTGACCCCAATGGGGTGTTGCGGAGGGTTAAGGGCAGATATAAGTAATTATTTTTATTTTTAAACTATTAGACGCAGAGTCTTGAAATTTGGTGAGCAGATTCCTCTCATAGGATAGAGATACACTGGAAAATGTGTTTTCTGAAAATAGACCCCTAGGTGGCGTTGCGGGGGTTCAAGGGGTGTTATTGATAATTTTTTATGCATTTTTAATTTATTGGACGCACAAATTTTGCTAAGCAGATTCCTTTCATAGAGTGCAATTCCCCTACAAAATGGGTTTTGTGAAAACAGACACCGAAGTGGCGTTGCGGGGGCTCAAGTGGCGTTATAGATAATTATCCCCATTTTTAAACTATTAGACGTACAGTCTTGAAGTTTGATAAGCAGATTCCTTTCGTAGAGAACCGCTACAAAATGGGTTTTGCGAATATCAACTACCAAGTTTAATTTTGGGAGATTAAGAAGCGTAATCGATAAATATTTCCATTTTTAAACTATTTGATCATCCTGCTTGAAAATTGGTAAGCATGTTCCTTTCATGATAGAGTTCCTCTAACAAAGAGTGAAACGAAAATTGACCCCTAAGGATGGTTGCGAGGGGTCAAGAGGAGATACAGAAAAATATTCCTGTTTTTAATTGTTAGACCCATATACTTGAAATTTTTTAAGCATGTTTCTTTTGTTGAATAGGGAAGCACTAAGAATGTATTTTAAGTAAATAAAGTTCTGCGGAGTGAGTGAGTGATTTTGGGATTTATTGGCGCTAGAGCCGATTTCGGCTATACTGCGCCAAACATTTGTTTTAATATCTGTGGTCTAGACGGGAAGAGAGAAAGAAAGAATGAATTGAATGACAAGAAAGAGGGTCGAAAATAGAGAAGGATCACTAGGGTACCCCGGGTTCGTGAAGCCCGTGTTTACCAAAGACAGTAAACCCCGTGGGAAAAGATCACTAGGGCACCTCGGGATTGTGACACCTGTACTCACCTAAAGAAGGTGAGCCCCCTGAGGGGAAAGTTCTGCGGAGGGTTGCAGGGGTTACTGGGACGTATTGACACAAAAAAATCCTTTTTTCGAGCTATAAGGACTATAATAATGAAATTTGGTTTGCATTTTTCTTTTGTTGAATTGAAATCCGCTAAGAGAGGTTATTTTGGATAACGGCTCTCAACACACACACGGGATTACGGGGATATTGATAGTAAAACTTTTGTTTTTTTCTGTTTGATTTAGACTTGAAATTTGGCTTGCATGTTCAATTTACGGAGTAGAGATCCACCGCGAAAATTGGTTTTGCGGGAATCCACTTGGTTTTTGGGTTATGAAAGAGCAAACATCATTCTATACTTCAATTTTAGAGATTTTTAGAAAATACAAATTAGATGAGTTCTGCCCTTTTTATTTATCAAGAGGTGACAGTTACAGGTCTAAATATATTTTTCAATACAATCGATTTCTTAATGCTAGGACTTAGATATCAATAATTTATACATAAGCAGTAAAAATTTATAAAACATCATGAAATACCCAGCGAAGCGGGCGGGTAACAGCTAGTATATATATATATATATATAGTCAAAATTCTCTACTAGAGAGAAATGAATAATCAATAATCAAAACTGAAAAAAAAATGAAATAGCAAGATAACCAGACAATAGAATTTAGGAAGGATATATGGAAATTAAAAATAATAGAGTTTATAATATAAATAGGGATGCTACAGTATTTAACAAACATTGCTATATATATATAGTGTTTGAATGTTACAAATTTATTATCGTGGCATGCTATGTTTAATCAATTTTCAAATACATTTTAAATATGCACTTGTATATGTGGTAATTAATAATGAATTCAAAAGATGAATTTATAACAATCTAATGATTTTGCCCAGTACAATAAGCAGAAAAAGAGAGTTGTCTAGGTATTAAAACTAGTTTTAACCCCACTAAAAGTATACCTCAGCCTACTATGTTTGTAATTGCTGCAGCCTCTATTTTGAATTTTTGGTATCTCTTTACCATAAATTTTGAATATATATATATATATATATATATATATATATATATATTAAAAATACGAAAAATAGGGATAAATAAATTCTAAGTAAGCTAAACATATTTTCTTTTCGTCCCAAGTCCAATATATTACTTCTCACCATGTAGGAGAAATGATGCACGTTACATTTATAAAGGCTCGAAGTCCTCACGTTGGTGTGGTGTAGAATTTTGGTGAAAGAAATGCCAACTTTGGTGTCGTCTTCGTCACTTGTCCATGGTTCAATATTACTAGGTTAATCTTTTGTCGCCAGTAGTACCGGTGCTGTGTTGGAAGTGCAATGTTAATGAACAATCAATTAATTGAGTAAAAATAGAATTATACGAATAATAAACATTTGTGTGATTTCTGTCTCTTTTAGACATTGAAAATATGTTTCGTAAAATGATATAAATTAAAAAAAAAAAAAGAACAGTATGAATAGTCTCTAGAATTCACCTAAAAGTACGAATATTTATAGAACTTATGCGTAGTAAGGTGTTATATACGAGTTTGTTCATTTGCTTAATAGAGAATAATAGCTTTTTTAGTATTTTATGGCAGTCTAGTAACAAATGACTCATATTGAAGAGCTATTTAGACATTATAAACCTCTAAAGAATTGTTACACTTATTATTATCGTTCAATGTGAGTTTAACATCCGTTGCCACTTACATGTATAATATATACAATGTATAAGCTGTATTCATTTATTTGAAATAAAAGAAGACATCCGGGAAACATCTTTTAGTGCTTTCATATAATTTTAGACACTTAACTACGCAATTAGAATGCGCAGTATCCACCTGAAAAAGAAATCACTTCAAACAACCCGGAAACTATTGTTCGGAACTCTTGATGCCTGAAATATGCAGTGGGGTTCGCGAGCTCTTTCATGGACTATTCTCTTCAGGTTTTCCTTGTTTTATTCAGGGAAAGAGTATCAAACCTCTCAACGCTTCACCTGTTGTTGCATGATGCAGCTGAATTATATTTTTGTTCAAATGTTTTCCTATTTATTTCACAGAAACCCCCGAAATATATGCTTTTGGAGATTATTTCGTTACTAAGGAGTGAAATCATGAATTCACTCCAATTTCTCTCCTTGCTTTTAGCTGTAAATCTATGCGTTGGTCTTCTCTATCCAGAAGGTGAGTATCAGTATCATTACCTTATACTCTGATAAATCTATTTTGTGAAAAAATGAACATCGCAATAAATTCTGAGCAGTTCGTTATAATATTACATTTTATTTAAATCACTTAAAATGATTTTGTTATATATTGCAGAATAAATTTATTAAACGGTAGGTCGTTCACACTTTATGGAAAAGATTTTATAATTCATTTTCTCGTTTGCATGCTGAGATAAAACTTTGGCAACATCAGAACAATCGTCTGCTAGAGTTTTCTTTTGATTGAATGTAAAATAAAAGATTTATTTTTAAAATGGTTCCTAAAAAATGATATATGGTTCGAAGGTTACTTAATTACGCTTTCCAAGGAGAAATATTCGTATCAACAAATTAAAAAGCGGTGTAAAATTCTCGGCTATTGAATTTTAAACAAAGATATTTATAATACATTAAACTTTAAAGGGAAAAGCCGTCTAGAAGAAAGCAAAAATGAAAACGTGACCACGAATCTTCATCCTAAGACTGGGCAACTATCAAGAAAGCGAAATCTCTGATCCTAAAAGAAAATTCAACGACTCAAAAATTCATTGCATTGAAACTATGAATGTCTTCCAGAACTGTAATTAAAATCATTCATAAAGATTACAAATGTTTAAACCTAAAGTTTGTCTCCTTTTTTAGAGCATATTGCTGAAAGAAAAACAAATTGTAGAAAATTATGTAAAAAACACCTATTTGCTGAAAAATGGAAATTTGTGGTAACACTCGATAAGGCATGGGTATATTTAAATGACTGTAGGAAAAGAAGATAAGTTTTCTTTTGCTTAACAAGATGGAATGACTGTACGAAATGGCTCGTCAGTGTACAGTAAAGTTCCTAAAGAGATTGAGGATAGTTGCAGGATTTTCTAACAACTCAAATAAAAATTTTAAAAAGTCTCAAATAAAGCTAAAATTAATTCACTCTTCTATCAGCAGAATATCTTAGAACCAATTTTTGAAGAAGAAATTCCTACTTTATATGGAAAGGACTTTGATAAAGTTGAGCTTCATATGGACAAAGCCTCTAGTCACACATCTAAGTCAACTGTCTCTTAATTAGCAGAGAAAGAATCAGAAAGAGAAATAAAGTGTATCCCATTTGATGAAATACGTGTAAAACCACCATATGCTCTGCAATGGACTTTCGTGCCTTCGGTTTATTAAAACGAGTCGATGAAAACGGCATCCAAGAACGCTGAACGGACTTAAATGGCTTAAGAGGAATGGAGTAAAATTTGCATGACAGTACTAAGAAAAAGTTTACTTTCTTGAAAAGTTTGAGCTAGAGCTATTGTCAAGAATCATGACTATAAGAGAGAAGCAAATTTCCACAAAAAATACGGTATTTATTGATAAAAATGAACTATCAAAATCGTTTCTATAAAGTGTGAACAACCTTCTGTATTTATTTTATACTCAAGCCTAAAAATACTCATGTTTGTACGACCCGATTCCTTCATAAAGCTCGACTTACAATACTAAGAAATATTCATAGATAAAATTATGATAATTCGAAAAATATGCCTTTGTTTAGAGATAGAATAAAGTTATTCTCCTATTCTGTTAGTTTCAGTGTGCAAGAATCTTACTCATACAATAACAAATCCTTTAGGACATAAATCAAATATTTATAAAACCATAAAAATATTTTTAAAAGAAAATATTGAATTGATTTGAAGGACCTTTAATAATGAGCTTTTTATTATTTCTTTGACATTTTTAATATTTTAAGAGCATTCCAATAAACATAAACTAAAAGTGTTCGATAGTAATCTGTATAGGCATAAAAATATGTTTAATTGAAAAAGTAATAAACTAGAAATCAGAATTGGTTTTTTATTTTAATAACTCTTTAAACGTAGTCTTTAGAAGAAAAATACGCTGTTATTATTATTCGAACATTTGCTTCGTATTGATATTTCATTTCTTTCTACTGAAGCTAATGATCAGTAATTACCATTGCAAACCTAATACATTCTTCGGGATCTGATATCATATTTTAGTGCTTCACCATGTAGGTGGATATCAATTGCCCCAATGTAATTTTGACGCCCAGTTTCTTCCCCAGAGGGAGGTACCTGAGCTCTGACGGCGAATTTAATTTTCCGAGAGCACTCAAGCCAAACAGGCTCTCTAGGATCCTTAACAATGCCGCATTATCATACGACATTGGACACTGTCCGGTTTTTTCATCATGAAAATTCAACTTGGCAAACTTGGGTGTGCAAGGTCAGTGCCAAATCAACTATGCCACACAACCAACAATTTTTTTAATGTATAGGCATAACAAATAATTCAAACACTTATTTTGGCTCTTATAGTATAATTTCATTTACAATCTATAAACGCTATACACAATATTTATTAATTGTACGAAAGTTTTTGAATAAAATATTAAAATTTTTATATACAAGTAATTTCAGATACGAAAGAGAGGAGAGGAACTTTCTTTCATTTCAAAAATCACAAAGAGTTGGCTATAATTTGAGAAGTTTGAAATTATTTAATAATTACATAAATTAAAAGCCAAGCTCAAAAAGGGTCGATCTAATTATCCTTTAGGATGACTTTTATTTCTCTTACCCGATTTAAAATTTGACACATTACCTTAATTTTAAATTTCGTAGAATTCTGCATAAAATTTTTTGTTTAATGAGTGTTAAAATGGATTCTTTGAAGTTAAATGGGTATTACAAGCACACACACATTCGACGATAGGAAACTGCATTCCATATTTTTTAAAGATGCCTACAACAATCAATAGACAACTATTTTTCGTTTCTAAAAGCATAAAAAAATTAAAAAGTAATATTATTATAAAAATTATGAATTATTCAAAACATTTACGAGAAAAGTTAAATGTAATACTTCAAAATTTTTAATTATTTGGATTTCTCATGTAGAAGTCCCTTAAATTCAAAATTTCTCCTAATTACGTTTAAAAGTTTAGGAAATAGGAAAGGTCAAACATATGATTTTAAACAATGGGGATATTAAAAAGTCTTCTATCAGCTTACAAATGTTATTTATTCATATTCTTATTGAATGAGTATAAAAATGGAAGGAAAAAAAATATTGTATAGCATATTTTGTTTCATTTTTAAACAATGTTAATCTAAAAATACCTTTGATTTTAATAATCCCACATATAAAATACATTTGAAAAGTATTAAAATAAATAAATATTATTGAAAATAAACTTTATTAAAATATCAGAGACAGAATAAAAATTCTTAAATATTTCGTAAAAAAATCGCTGGACAAAGAAATCAAGTATATAGGACCCTAACGGCTTACGAAAATTGTCTCTGGAACTAGTCATTGGATAAAACGAACTAATGTTATATTTTATCAAATGAAACTTAGAACCTAAGTTGTGTTGTTTGGAGTATTTTCTACTTAAATCTACAATAAAAACCTGCCCCCATATGAAGGAATTATCTTTAAAATATAATTAGTTTGTGTTAATCCACTATCTTTAATTCAATATTTTTTTATCTCAATCATCAGTGATACCAAGTTTATTGCTCTGGGATAAAATGTGATGTTATTATATAATATATATATATATAGAGAGAGAGAGAGAGAGAAAGAGAAGGAGAGGGGCTTCTTTTCTCTCTCTCTCTCTTTTACTTCGGGAAAATTCTCAAAAATAAATTAAATTGTCTCGACCCCATTTTCCTTACGGCAATCAGCTTTTCAGAATAACTCTATCAAACACACATAGAGAGGTTATTGCACATTAAATTTTGAGCTAAAGTATTCAAAATAAAGGCTAAATTGGGATGAAAAATCAGGCAAATGAAAGAAAAAAAAATTGGCATCCGTAAAGGGATGTATTTTTAAAAATTAATTAGCTCTTTTTCTTGTGTTGGTGACCCTGCATTCATAATGTACAAGTCTCTCTTTAAAAATTATCATGAATATTATTTTAAACTTCGAGAAAATCTTGCTTGGTTTTATATCTAAATGAACTGACTTTAGAGATTAAAATGTATTGTTTAAAATTTATGAAAAAAACCACCCTCAGAGAATTTTAATTTGCTCTAATGAATGAGTTGATTAAATTTAGAGACTCTGAGTAACTTTCTCATAAATATATGGGATATATTAAGAATTTTAAAACAGATGTACATCCCAAACCTCTTAAGTGAATTCTGGTTTAAATGGAAAGGGTAATCAAAGACATTTTTTGAATGATTTCTCCACTTTTAAGCACCTAATTTTAACAAAAAGTTAGGAAAAATTTAATAGCTAAAAAAAATTCTGAAAGTCTTGTAGAATCACGTTTTTGCTTTGATCACGAAAATTTTAAATTCCTTGAGCTACATGCCATGACTGGAAGTTACATAAAAGAAAGTTTTCAAATAGTTATAAATTGTTTAAGTTTTCATAAAGAGCATTAAATGGCAGTTTATTTGAAGTATCAATAAAGCAATTAATTACTGTTCTATGACTAATGCTACAAAAATAATAAGTAATTTAGGACAGGACAAGAAGAATTTCATTTATTTGAGGCAAATACCTATGCTTGTTAATTCTACCTCTGTAAAAACTTCACACACATACAAAACACCTTTCATGATATTTTTTGCAAATGAGAGTGAATAACATTGTTTTATTGAAATAACAAGCAAACAACAAGGCTGAATATGTTTCTTAAATAATTTAAACTTATTATATACGTCTATTCCATAAAATGTAAATTAAAGCTCTATGATCCTGTTGAATTTGTATTTTTTAGTATTGCTAACATATTTCGGGTTCGAAAGAACTTTTCTCAAACTAGTTCTTTAAATACAAAGTTTTTAAAGGCAATACTTAGGTTTAAAAGTTTAGAAATTCTTCACAGCTAAAGTTTCTTAGCCGAATAAAAGTTCTTCGAATCATTAGTAAAAAATACAATAAATAAACGAATTAATTGTTATATACTAGTTGTGATATCTATAATCAGGAATATTTCTTTGTATACTTAATAGTGCCAAAGTTTTGATGAAAAAGTTTGAAATTGTCTGCCTCAACTAAAACGCAGCAGGTGATTTTAAATTTCGTCACTAGAGATCGTCTCTGCAATATATTTTTCAAAAAACTAATCTTTCGCGCACATATTGCTCTAAATCAGGGCTGGCCCACCCGCAGCAAGCGTGCAACAGTGTGGCACGGCTGAGTTATAAGAGTGACACGCGAAGACTTATTGAAAAATTAAAAAAGATGATAATAAATACTATTTTTTTTTTACTGTTTTATTGAAAGATGGTTGTCTGATATAAGACAAAACATTAAAATTTATTTTAAATACATTTAATTAAATTACAATAGAACCTAATAATGTAGACAGCACTCTTTCATTGTTGTGTGCGTTGGTTTTCTAAAGGAAGTGAATTCGTGAGATTCTGGAATTTGACGGCGTGTGTTTTAAAATTTCTGGAAGAAAACAATGAACTGCCCAGTGAGTGCTGGCTTCTCAAGAATGTGAAGATATGCTGTGATATTTAGCTTTTCTTGCTGATATATCTTCTTTTGTGAACACGCTTTTTTTTTTTTTGCCTCTATTTTGGAGAAAAAAAGAGAAACTGATGCACATCAAAAGCTCCCCGATTTTGTTAGCATTTTCGAGTACTAATCCTAATGTAGAT
>BMAO01009116.1:0-49952 GCA_019973975.1 Trichonephila clavata | reverse complement strand
GCTATGTTGAGATTTTTGTTAAGTGTTCTAAGACTTTAGTGGCGTAATTTTCAGGAGCTTTTTGATTATTAATTTTTAAAAATAATAGTTATGCTATTTTTAAAAAAATTATTATGTCATTCTATTAAGAACAAGTTGCAGATATCATAAAAAAATTACAATTTCTATACATTAATTTTTATTAGTCGAAATCATTAAATTTTATAGGAAACTGCAAGTGTACGAACACTTTTGGGGTTCACTGTATTTATGTACTTCATTGCATTTAAATGTAAAAAATATCATTAATTTTTTTAAAAATCGAGTTTTTGCATAAAATTTGGCATATTTAAAAAACTTTTAAAAATAATACATATCTTTTAATTCCTAATATATAAAGATGTTCCATTATTTATGTACTGTATAAATATTATTTGAATACATTCATTAGAATTTTGTGTAAAAGATCCTAATTGCAATTTTTCATGAAAATTTTACTAAACTCGACAATTTTTATAATTATAAAACTCTCCAGAAAACAGCAAAAGGGTTGAAAATTAGTTAAACATGAAGCTAAAGAGTTTGAGCTATAATTATGGTGAGTTTAAGAAATGTACAACTAGTAGAACATTTTTCATATTGTATTTAAATCTTTAAAAGCATTGTCTGAGAAACTATGTTTTTTGGCTTCACGGAAAAGTTCACAAATGGATTTCTTTTTAAGACATTGAATTAACATTTTAAGAAAACTTTTATTTTATTTTATTTGTATTATAGACTATAATCTCTGTGTATGTATATATGCATTTTATTGCACATACAATTTGTGAGAAAAAATATGCTTTTTTTTTTTTAAAAATTGACAAATTTCAAAAAAATAATGTAATTCTTATCGCTTTAGGCACAGATAATGATGTTATTTGGGTGCAGTTTTAATATTATTTGAATATATTAATTAGAATTTTCAATACAAGGTTTACTGTAACTGCAATTTTTAACTAAAAATTCCCAATCTATCCAAAATAATTTAAAATTTTGTGGAATTGTATTTTAATTCCTGACTCAAGTGTAGTATAGGGAGAGGGCCCTTTTGATTTTTATATAGATATTATTGGTGAGATAACGAATTCATTCTGGCTTCGGGAAACCTATCGCTAAGGGAAGTAGCTTGGCGATCGATTTTGGTCACCAAAAAAATTTGACATCGCCAAGTATCTATACTACACTTGAACCTTAATTCCTAGTTCTATGCACACCCTTTTTAAAGAAAAAAGTGTTTTTTTAGTTGAAAATTTGTTTCAATAAAATGCTCCGAGGGTAGGCACATACCTTAAATTGATTTTTTTAAGTAATCCTAAAAAAAAAGGCATTTTTTAATACATTTTCCCGCTAAATTCCTATAAAAGCCTTACAATATCAAAACAATCTAGTACTCATGTGTTCGTCCGCGGGTAGCGTGGTAGAAACGAAAAATAGTTCGGAAGATTTATGAGAACTAAATTTGTTGTTGAACCCCAATCTTTAAAATATGTAGCCAGGATATTAAAAAAACTTTTTTAATCCTGAATATCTTTTTAATTTGTTTGATAGTGTTAATTAACCATTTTTTGAAATTTTGAGTACATGTAATGTTTCATATTTGTAAAGGCATGTGTTGAAATCTGATATAAACAAACTCATTTCAAATTGAGCATGTCCATGTAGTCATTTTTGAGTATTTCTTTTTTCTCCATGTATAGCAACTAAACTTTCTGGTGCGATTGTGCGAAAATATGATTGCAATAGGAAATTGCATATTCGGGCATTGTTATCACTTTGTTAGATGGTAGAGAAACTGTACATTCCGCATCAGCTGTCATTGTACATTCATAAAATACAAGATGCAATGTGTACCATTGAAAAATAGTGGGGATTGGCTACAGTATTGCAAATTAATTGAATCATGATCAGGGATAAGTGTACCATGGCACATAAACATTCACTCAAATCATTACATAGAGCTTTGCAAGATTTAAATAACAACGAGAGAATATTCGGTGTTGCTATTGTATTACTGTCTGGCGATTTCCGACATACATTATAAGCCATTACACGCTCTACTTTTGCTCACGAGATTAACGCCTATTGAAAACAATCGTTTTTATGGCGAAACGTGGAAACACTTCGACTGACTATAAACACGCGAGTACATTTGCAAGATAATCAATCTGAGCAAATACTTCCTAACCAACTTCTGAATATTGGAAATGGTGAAGTAGAACTTCATCCCAATAAATAGTGCATGAAATAACCAGACGATTTCTGTAATGTTCTTTAGCAAAAAGAAACTGATTGAGAGTGTCTTTCTGGATATACTGTATAATTGTCTAGATAATTATTGCCTCTGTAATCCTGTTACTCAATCAGAAAAAATGCTGATATTGTGATGAAATAAACTTGCACCCACTGAGTTGTTGCCAGTTGATCAAACGCTTTTTAAACCAATCAACACTATTATTGTTGATGAAAACAAAACCGTAAATTTTCCATCCGATTTTTGAATTTTCTAGATGTATCAGGAATGTCACCACATAATCTTCTGTTGGTTCCCTGGTTATTATCTGCGTAACTTAAATTCACCTACATAAAGCAACTGTGCACGTTTGATCCTCAAAAGAATTATACCGGGAACTTCTTGAAGCAAATATTTTGACTGGAAATTTTAAACGAAAATTGGGATCTGCTATATATACTACGGAATCTGTTGCCACGTTTCCACTAATACCGTCAGAATATCTAATACCATTCAAAAGGCTTCAATCCCCGATTCGTTTGGCTTTCGTGATGACCATAAGGGAATCTGAAACCCGAACAATATTTATTTGATACTTAGACTTAGAAAATCCATGTTTCTTGATTGGGCAACTATATGTTACATGCTCACGTGTGCGGAAACCGTTGAATCTATTTGAGTTAGCAAAGTACGGGTTACTGAAAAATATTGTGCACCAATTAGCGATTAGTTGTATAAAATTATTTCTTGTTTTACTTTAAAATGACAAAAATAATTTTAAAAATGGCAAAGAGTCAGTGTTATTCACCACATTTATAAAATTAAATCTTCATATGTTGTTACTTAACGACTTCGTTAGTAATTCGTGCATTATATTACACTCACATAGGAGATGAATGAAATGCAATATTAAATTAATTTGTTATTTTATACTTTATTTCAACCCTCCAAAATTATATAAACAAAGATTAATTTGACTACATTGAATAGCTTAGGATAATATTGAATTAACGCATTGAAACAAAGCCACAGCAACGCGTGGCCGGGTCAGCTGGTTATTATATGTGTTTTAAATTGTATTTTTTTGTTTGCTTCCTTTTAGTACATTAATATTTTTTAAATAATATTTTATTTTCGACATTTTGATATTCTCACGCCTCCCGCATATGGTTACCCTAGGGACCACACAGTTTGAGGACTGCTGCCCTAGTTAATTTGTGAGCTTGATTGCTCTTCCCTACACAGTGATGTCATCTGTTTGAATTTGGCTTCTGCTTAATTTCTGATACGCGGTTTTGTACAAACGGCTTTCAACTATTGGCCTTCCCCTTAATCCAATGGATGCATATTTCTTAACCAT
Source organism: Trichonephila clavata (assembly GCA_019973975.1). Lineage (NCBI taxonomy): Eukaryota > Metazoa > Arthropoda > Arachnida > Araneae > Nephilidae > Trichonephila > Trichonephila clavata. Next base: position 46,341 of record BMAO01009116.1, on the reverse strand, counting down.
GTCAATAGTATGTATTTTCCCTTTTTCGCATGAGAAAATGATTCTGTAAATAATGTCCCAGTCTTGCTGAAATCAAAGCGCCTAATACCCTAATCTAAGCAGCGTAAGTTTCTTTAAAAGATTCAAACGAGATTTTGGCGTAATGCAGCTTGTAATAAATTTATCTGTATGTCTTAATCGAAAATAAGCTACAGAACCATATCATTTAGGACTTGAATCTGAAGATAAATGTACCTTTTCTGAATCCCAATTTATCTCATTAAAATACAGCCTAGTAATTTAAAACTGGTTTAGAATTATTTCATTTATTCACTCTATAAATGTGGCTTTAATATCATTAGCAACACATATCACTAGCAACATATCACTTTTCATTGACCATTATAATTTAAATTTTATTCTTCGGACAACTTTCGTAAGATTACGGAACACAATAAGTTACTATATGTACCTGTAGCCACACGCAACTGCTGTAATTACCTAATTTATGTTTCTATTGAATCATACATTTTTCTCAAGCCTGTTACATTGAAGCATGATTGAATTGGAACAATTAATAAAAGTTTATGCATATGAGATGAAACAATTATATCTGTTCGCCCAAACTTTTCTTGTAATAGTTTTATCGATGCATCATAATTTTCATCTGTAAGCGAAAATACTGAAACTGCATTTAAAGCAATTCTCCCAAGATATGTTTTTAGATATGTAAACTTTTCAATTTAGTTTGTTGAATCATTGCTGTGAATCGCAACTTCAAACGAATTCCAAAAGTATAGAAATTGATTATAGTCACTTTTAAAGGTGTGTATGTTTAACTCAGGTATTTTAACAGTTTTATAATTTCGCTTCTAAAGTAATATTATCCCTATTAACTGTACTTGGAGTGCTTGATTTATTTTCTTGTCTATCAGACAAAATTTCTATATTGTGTCTGAAATATCATTTTTAAGTCAATACCCCTATCTTTATACTCTTCTCACAATGATATATCAGCTGTCACTTCACTTATTTTAATTTCTGATTGTACACACCAGATCTAACTAACTCATTTAATTTTTCTGTGAGCTGACACTTTAAGCTCAGAAGCTCAACAATTTTTGCCTCTTTAGTATATTCGACAGGAATTTTCTTACCTAAAGTAGAGTTTCTATTTTCGTTAAATGTTTATTAAAGGAATTCTTTAAAATTTTTCTTTTTTTCTCTAAGCCTTTCAAGATCCATTTTCAAATATAAACAATTCAATAAATCAATAAATTTGAAAGAAGAAAAAGGCGCCTACCTCGAATCTCAGCTCTCCTCCATAAGACATAGTTCATCCCAAAATTGGTCCACGAAAAAGAAGTATACAACCGATTTTCAATTCATATTCCGATTAAACTTTCGTATGTCATCACCTTATGATAGTGCTTCTCAAACTTTCAACATTTGCGACCCAATTTTCAATCATAATTTTCTTCGCCCCCCCCCTCCACACAATAACAATTTTTTTCAATTCAATAATACTGTACTTTAATGCTTAGAAAACACTACAACTTTATCCTCTTAAGTGCCATCGGTGTACATAAACATCTCAATCAACCAAAACGTTAATTTCTAAAAACGTATATATACGTCTTTCCAAAGTACGATTGTTTAGGTGCTCTGTATCCATAAATTATTCCAAGGCTTTGGAATGCAATAAAAGGACCTTGACAGTGTGTTTTCGAAGCATTTACTTATTTCAGGGAGTTTGCTTATGTATTCATTTTTTCCCAACCCCAATACGCAACATACGCACGATTAAGTGGAAAATGGAGTCATTGGGGAGCGCGATTCACGTATCTTTTAATCGGGAGTAGAGGGATTAATTATAAACCGTACAAATTATCAAGATATGAGTTAATTTTTGTATATAATATTATATATGAGAAGCCTATGGGGTCAATAGTAATCATTATACTTGTACTTAACTTTTAGCATTTATAACTTAAGTATAAAATACATTGCGCAGTATTGATACAGTTATAAGTGTATTTTATCAGTGTAAATGTACTTTATTTGTTTACTTTCAGTAAATTAATAATTTTTAAATAATCGTTTCCTTTCGACTTTTCAATATGCTCGTGCCCCCCTCATAGAGTTATTACACCCCCCCCCAGGGGGCGCGCCACAATGTTTGAGGAACACTACCTTATGACGTTCGTGGTCACCAGAAAATGTTTCTCGTATTGGTTGCGCATTCACTTTTCAAATATCAGTCCTTATTTTCAGTTTTTAAATATCTATTATTACGACACATTACGACACGCAACACACAAAGAATTAAATATTCATTAAAAATTACTAGTTTGTGTGTAGGCACACCCACCGATTTTGGAATTCCGTAATCGGAGCCAAATTTATTTACAGACTGATGGAATTCTCCATCGGATTTTACGCAGGTTCTTGCTTATTTCCTTATTTCCTTTTAGGGATTACTGAGAAGCAAACCGCAACAGTACGTTAGGCAATGATATATCATTTGTTAGCCTGTTTTGAAAAGGTTCAGCTACAAACAGGAATAATCAATGTTACAGTTGCTAATTTGAAATTACAACCCCTGACTATATATAATAATAATCAATTATCAGAAAAGTAATGGGGAGGGGGAGAATTCACGTTTCCTTTTTTCCCCTCAAATGTTTTGACTCAAGAGCCCATTTGTCATTATTCGTTTTTTATTATCAGTCATTTTTGATTATTCCTTTTCTAAATGAAATTTCATGGCTGTCATGAAATTCAGGTGAAAATCATTAAAAGGGGAGTCAGTAGGGTAAACACCTTCGGGAAGTCGATTTTGAGTTTTTGATATTTCTAAAATCCCCAAATCAGGACCTTTCCAATGATGTACTGTACTTGCCATTTTACTAATTAGAAGTATGTTAAAATGATTTTCAAAAAATAATCAGCTGATTAGCCACGCCCCCTTTGACAGATAGAAATGTAAACATTGACCTCTTAAATCTGGGAAGCTTTTCCAAAGCCACTCTCTGTTTTATTTATTCATACGCAATTAGCTGTAGATTAACTGCAAGTGTAACCGTCGGGTTGTTTACCTTTATTGTAGAGCATACACGTTTTTATCGTGTGTGTTTGGGTTTTTAAATTGAATATATAAAATTTCTAAAATTCGGAAATTTTGAAATTTCAAAGTTTTTGTTTCTTTATTGGCTAAACATAAAAAACATAAAGGTATACTGTGGATGAAGAAGGTGCTTTACGGGATTTTAAGAAGGTAACATAGTAATAGTTCAATAATCATAGTAACAGTACTTCAAATACTAAAAGAGTAATGTATATCCTCAAAGTTGACATACACATGACTCAAAGGAGACATGTGCAAAATAAAGTTGGATTAGAGTTTTTCTTCTTATTAAAGTAAGTATTAAAAATACCATCATGAATTAAAATATTCTTGCATTTGCTTTCAAGAATTAAGTTCATTGTAAAATGTGTAAAAGAGGTTTAGACATGCAAGTTTTAAAAGGTAAGTTTGGGCTGGAAATTTGTCCTGAAATGTTGTGCTTGTCCATATGATGTAGAATTCTCTTTTTTAAATATTCATGAAGGAATGCAAATTGCCACAATAAATACCAGGTTTGTATATGCTGCGTGTTTCATTGGGAGATGTGCAGAAGCTGGGAGAATGTTTTGCAGCATAATGAATCTTCGGCAACCACCTACAAGGTTTTCTCCTTACGGTAAGCGAATCTCAAATGATGTAAAACTTGTTTACGAGGAGTCCATTCAAAATGCTGCGAGGGAAGCTATTTGTGAAAATGAAGGTAATAATAATATTGTGGACATGGCAGAAACACGGTTACACATCATCAAATGGTGCAGTTACTGTGACCAGCATTGATACAGGTAAGGTGATAGATGTCAATATTCTTTCGAAATATTGTATATGAAAAAAATGGGCACATAAAAACATTGTTTTTGACCTGTTGGTGAAAATTCATGAAGTGGATATAAACACGCTGAAGAATCGGGTAAGTCTTACAAACATAAAAAGTCTTCCGGTTGCTGTTGTAGTAGCAATGAGTTCTATATTTAGATATCTTTCCCAGCTTGATTTGTTGAGATAATTTTTGCATCGAAAAACACAAAACCCGAATGAAAGTTTTCATAATGTCATTTTATCACAGGTTCCCAAAACAACATTTGTGCACATTGAAACACTTTCACTTGGTGTTTATAATGCTGTTTGTTCCTTTAATGATGGTGATGTATCCAAATTAACAAAAACTTCAGTAAATGGCAGTAGGACCTGGAGAATATTCGGTAAGTGCCATGAAAACTCTCGATAGAGAAAAATTAATGAAAGCAAGTATGCTTTTTCTGGATGATCAAAGAAAATTAGAAAAGATAAAAGAAAAAAAGAAGATAATATTAAGAAAAATAAGGTAAAAACCGGCTACAGTGCAAGATCTTTTTGATGAGGTAAAATTTTATATAAAAGCTACTGTTTTCTGAAAATTTTCTTTTCTAAACTGTGTTTTATCATTTCTATAAATTTACTGTATGCATGAACTGGAAATTTTTATTTTATATTTCATATATATTCTTGTGTATACTGAAGTGAAATTTTTGAAATATTCCTCAGACATTTAGCTAAAAAGCATATGTCGTAACACAGAAAAGGAAAATTTTTATTAAGTTCCTTATTGAACTCTGCAAAAATTATTTTTTTAATCAGGCTGATCAATTTTTTAAAAAAAGATTTCACTTCTGTATAAAATAAATGTTTATTTAATGCACACACAAATATATCTCAAAATGCGTTGCATGAAGCTTGTTACATACAAAAAAATCATAAATTTCATGTTTAAAAACATAAAATCAGTTTTCTTGTTGTTGTTTTGGATACCATTTATGTAATATTTTAAGAATCCTTTTAATTCTGATACTTTAAGAAATTGTGTTTACATCTGAATTTATAAAACACTAATGAAATTTTTCGAAATGTCGTATAATGATGTATTACCAAAGCCATATTTTCATGTATTGACACATTTTTACATGGTATTTATGATACTTATAGTCAACTTGGATGACAGTAATGTATCAGAACTAAAAATTCTTCAAAAATTGATGCATAATTTGAGAAAAATGATGCAAATGCTATAAAATATCTCGATAGATTAAAAGTGAAAAATGCTATACATGTATTTTCTGAGAAATCTAAGTAAAAGAAATAAGTAAAAAGTCTCAAAAGTTATTGAGAATAAGCTAATATTTAAAAAAATAGTGCAAATACAGATTGTAATTCATAATTTTTTTGATGAAGTGACATTTTATAATAAAAATGCAATTATCTCAAAACGGTGTTTTTAAAAATGCGAGTACCATTTTCTCAGAACCTATTCAACGGAAGCACTTGCAATCTTCACTGAATATTACTGATATGTTAATATATATATACTGAAGTGGACTTTTATTAATATACCGATAATATTTTTGTAAAAGTGAGTTATCTTGAAAAAAAATGACATTTTTTAAAAAATTCATAGTGATACATTACGATGAAAGTTTTTGAAAAAACTAAACAATATATTTGAAAAAGTTCACTTCAGTTTAAATAAAAAAGTCTAATTAATATACAGAAAAAAATTTAAGTCTGTACATTTAATATTTTATGAGAAAAAGGCACATAAAAATGCTCAATTTAACATTAGCGGGATAGGGGGTACCGACTTACCTTTGCATTTAAAAAGTTCTTATTGTACAAATACACCTATTGTTGAACAAACATACCTAATTTGACCAGAATATTGAAACACTTTTCGCTACAACGTTAAGTGGAATGACAGATAAAAAAAAATCTGCAAATGACACAATTAATTAAAAATTAAAAACTAAAAAAAACAGGATATTTTAAAATATATTGTCATTTCAGCATGATCATATAAACATTTTGTAGAACCACAGCACACACACACGTTTTTTTTTTTTATTTCAGGAAAAGTGGTTAGCTTTTAGATAAAACACATTTTTTCTATATACACATTATATACACAATTCTAAATAAACATTATTAAGCGTTTTTTGTTCAGTATTTATTACAAATCATTTTTTAAATTAAAATGATTAGGAAAAATAAACAATGATTGCGAAGAAGAGCGTTTCAATTTTATTTGGATATTCAAAAAAAAAAATTACCATCGAACGACGTACAAGAGCGTTGCAATACGTTACTTCCAATTCTTTCAAAATGAAAAAGTTTATTAATTATTCTTTCAATTTTCAGCTCCTCCATTGCTTTCTAATTTTTATAAAATTAGAGAAGCATTTTACTTTAATTTGATTAAAGAAAACATCTTAAAAATCTCTATTTGGCTTTTTTTTAAAAATAAAATATCCTTTCTTATACAAATCCTAAAAAGCCATTTTACCTTCTTTATTTTTTTCATTTTTCCACTTCTCTCTCCTACACTTTATGGTTATTCTAACATCTATTATCTTTGTGAATCTTTTTAAAAATTTATACATTTCTTTTAAGTAGACGCACTTGTGTTGTGGCGTTATAGGTTTGTCTTACCTTACGTGCATATATATATTCTAACTTTTGATGGAATGAGATTTTCAGATTTGAAACTCTTTACTCAGCATCTGAGTCCCATGCATACCTGAATTCTTGATTTGATTTAATCCGTAAGACACAATAGTTTTTTTTTAGAAAATCTACACTTGAATGTACAATTTAATTATTCCTCGTGTAGTGCAGTATTAAAGATTTATAAATAAGAGAGAGTGGGGAGAAAGTCTTTAAAATATGCACACTTTAAAATATCAGCATCAAAAATTTTAATTTATTTAAAGATCTCTGACGTACTGGTGTGATTTTTAAATAATAAATCACTTTCAGTAAAAACATAAATGTATGGAATATTGTGTACGAAAGTGCGTGTTTTCCCTACGAGCTCAGTGACTTTTCCTGGCTGGTTTCTCACTCATAATTCAACTTTTGCGATTTAAACATAATATTTTTTCTTGGATAATTTTTGTAATTTCACATGTTTTGCTCTTCTTTTGAAAATAATAACGTCTGATTTAAGCAAAAAATATGATAAAAACTTGCACATGAAATAATAATAGAAATATATTTTATAAATTGTGTTTTTAATAAATATTCTGAATTTGATTGTGCCTTATAGTCATAAAAATGTCTTTCTCAAATTTAACAGCGTACTTGTATGTATACAAAAATTATTCATAAATTAACTATTATATAACCTAGATTGAGCTATATTAGAATAAATGCTTGAGCCATAAATTACGAATTTAAAAGAAGAAAAATTGTAAATGATGTTTTCACAGAAGTATAGCGCATATGACATAGAAGAAAATTAATTTCTTCTAAACGATGCACGAAATAGCAATGTTTTAAATCTCTTCATGCTTCAAGGCTAGGTTAATTCCAAAGGGTGTGGGAAACTTAGTGCACAGCTCGGAAGGGATTATTTCTCGAAAATGAGTTTAAAAGGGATTATTGAAACACGTGTCAGTGATTTTCGTCCGGGGTAGGCATCGATCGATCCGGGGACCGGGTAGTCGATTGCAATCGACCGGTGGACCACCGAGACATTTTGAGGTGACCGCTTTCACATATGATTTTAGACATGCATACTAAAAGAAACACAGGTGGTTATCAAAGTAATGGAAACACCCGTGAATAAAAGTGACATTTTTCAATGTACTTCGTAAGCATTAAAGTATAACAATAGCTCTCTGCCAGATTTTGTTCTTATAAATAGAAATATATATCTTACGTTAGTATTAGGTAGCTTTATTGAAGTTCTGTTAGTCTTGGATTTTTTTCTTCAAAATCGTAAGATGTTGGATCTCTCAGGCTTTTGTAAGAGGTCAAATTGTAGGAACCCGTCGAGCTGGAGCAAGTGTGACCAAAACACGCCAGTTTTAGAGGTTTCTAGAGGTAGGGTGTCTAGTCATGACTGCTTACCCATAGTGCAGCAAAACAAGCTCGGTAAAGCCAAATAGTGGACAGAAAGAGAAGCTCAGTGAAAGAGATCGATGGGTACTGAAGCGGATTGTAACGTCTAAAATGTGAACAACTACAGCAAAAGGGACCACAGAGATGTATCAGCATCTAGATTCTCCAGTGTCAATAATTAGTTAGAAGGCCCCTTCATAAACTGAACATTTTCTGCAGAGCCTCATTTCCCAAACCACTTGTCACAGATGTTAATTTCAAATATCATCTACACTGGTGTCACACTCACAAAACCTGGTAAATTAATAAATGGAAGAAAGTAATTTCATCTTGAATCGTCTTTCACACTTTTCCCTATAAATGGACAGGTGCACGTTTGGAAGTCACCTGCACAAGAGTATGATAGTGATTGTCTCCTTCCAGTTGTCAAACACACATGGATGTGGATCTGTCATAATATGATGTATTTAGATTTTGACGTGATATAACACTTAATGAATTGAACTTAAAATTGCAAGGGAAAAATCAAACTATTGTAGAATTGATTGGATTTGTTAATACTTTAAGAAACAAGTTAAAGCTAATATCTTCTCAATTGTGGAAGAAGGAATTTAAAAAAAATCAAATATATTTATGATGAGTTGGTTAAAAATGGAGGTACATTAAGCAAAGAAAAATAGCATGATGCAATAAAAAAACTGCACCTCGAATTTGAGAGACATTTTCAAGAATTTACTAGGCTAGAACCAATAGTTGCATTCATGTGTTGCTCATTTGGCAATATTGATGTGGAAAATGTAACTAAAAATATGCTACATGTTCCCTTTTTCTATCTTGAAACACGAAATTTTTCTCCTTCAAAAGGGCGCAAGTTAATAAATTTTGGAATCTAATGGACGAAGTAAAGCAATAGATATATTTAAGATTGGTACGGATAGTATGCTATACACTATACGAGAAATAACTTTAAATGTGAAAATTATTATATTTTTATGTATTTTGAATTGTTTGATTTATAATAAATGCATCCGTTTGACATTAATTAATTTGTCGGTATAATTATTATGTTTGTATTGTGTTTTACTTAAAGAGTTTTAAAAGAGTAAGTTTTTTTTTTTTGTATTATGTAGGTAAGTACATATTCTTGTATTTGGTTATTGTTATAATATAAATATTGTCCAGCGTTTTTTTTTTTTTTTTTGCTTCTACCTACGCCCCAGAGTGGACCGCAACACCTTGAAAAAATTAAAGTAGACCATGTCATGTAAAAGTCTGCCCACCCCTGATTTACATGGTTCAATTGCATTACTTCTCTTCTACTAAAGCAGAAAAGTAGGGTATATTCCCCCCCCCTTTTTTGCGAGAATCCTCTCACGCTGTTCTTCGTAAGAGATGACAATCGCGAGAGGAAATGTTCTCTGTAAGGACCCCAGGAAATGCAAATCTTCCTAATTTCCCCCATTTAAACAGCACTGTTATGAAAATTTTGAAAATTTAATCTCCTTCAAAGGGGTTTAACTGTTTCGTTCAAAAAGCACCCCGTAACAGATTATGAAACTTTTCATTTTCTTTTTCTGATATAAGGGTTGGCAAACTCGAGAAAGAAAATCCAAGCTGTAAGGCAGGGTTTCTCAAACTGTGGGGTGGGCCCCCCAGAGGGCGGGTTATAACTCTATGAGGGGGCGTGAGCATATTGAAAAGTAAAAAACAAAAGATTATTTCTAAAAAAATATATTAATTTACTGAACTTAAACAAACAAAATTAAGTTAAGAACAATTTTAATAAATACCATTACTTCATGGGTTTTTCTTATATGCAATTATATACAAATATTATCATCCCTCTTGATAATTCGTGCGCTTTATAATTAATCCCTTAGCTGCATATTAAAAGTTACCCGATTCGCTCTCCAATGCTATCGTTTTCCACGTAAGTGCAGATATGGGATGCATGCGGGGGGGGGGGGCAGGAATAAATAAGCAAATCTTCTGAAACAAGTAAATCCTTCGCAAACACTATCAAAGTACTTTTAATGCATTCCAAAGCCTTCGGAATAATTTTATGGATGGCAATGCACAGAAAAGATCGCGCTTCGTAAAGACGTATATATACATCCGTAGGTATTAATGCTTTGGTTGAGCAAGATCTTTATATACACCGGTGGTACTTAAGAGGTAAAAGTAGTATTGTATTCTTAGCGTAAAAGTATAGTATTATAGAATTTAATACATTGTTATTGTATGGAGGGGGGGAGGGGCTTGAGGAAAATTATGCTTGAATATTGGGTCATAAGCATTGAAAATTTGAGAAGCACTGCCTTAAATATAAATGATTATTCTGTATATTTCACCGTATTGTGTTTAATATTACGACTTATACAGAATCATCATAAATAAGTTACACTAACCAACATCAAACTGGAGTTCAGTATTCATTTTAAATCAGTTACGCCAGTGTTCCTTAAACTGTGGGGCCTGCTTCCATAGGGGGACGTGATAACCTTACGTGGGAGGAAGGGAGCAAGCATACCGAAATGTCAAAAATAAAATATTATTTAAAAATGATTAATTTACTGAAAGGAAACAAATTTAAAAAAAGACATTTCTACAAAATAATCAATTAAAAATACTGTTATAATGTACTTTAAAATGTATCAATACTGTATAAAATTTCATAATTAATTTATCAATACTGAATTAAGAACAAAATCAATAACTATACGTGACTCTCATGCGCTTGTGATATACAAAATTATATATCAAATTTAATACGAATCTTGATAATTTGAAGGGGCTTATATATATTTAAAGTTCTATTCTACCTTAAGGGTCAAAGTGTACTATTATTGCAGTAAATACATCGTTATTGTAGGGAAGGAGGCCCGATGAAAATTGTAACTGAAAATTGAGTCGAAAATATTGAAAGTTTGAGAAACTCTGCATTAATGTGTTTAATATCATGAATTATACAAAATCATTATAAAAATAAGTTACAGTAACAAACATCAAACTAAAGTTCAGAACTTTTGAGGATTCATTTTAAATCAGTTACGTTGCATACTAACATGATATCCATTTTTGATATCAAATTCAGAGTTTTAACAATCAGCGAATAAGTAATGTTTACTTATTGAATTTTAAATATAACTAAGTTATATTCATTATTAATTAAATTTAATAATCACGATGTATAGCAAAAAAGTCTTTACAAAATACACATACGGAAATTTACTTTTAATCTTTACACAATAATTATTATATAACTGTTATAAGTTGTTATTTATTTTATTAATTTACAGAAAAGTTAGTACTGCTATTCAATAATTTCTGGACAACGGAAAGTTTTAAAAACACTTTCTTTAAGTAATTCATTTCTTAACAACAACAATCGTAATTTATAATGCTTCTTTTAATTTTTGGATCACGTTATATTGATCAGCATTTGTTTGATCAATATTTCAAATTACTGCAGAGAGAGGTCTATATATTTAATACAGCGATTAGTTTTCGAATAATGATTTCAATTTATAGACTTATTTAACATTATAATAATGTGTATAGGGAACATTTTTTTTAAAAAAAATACTTTTGAAATTTTATCTAATTTTAGCAATTAGCTTTAAAAACCGTAAGTGATAAATTTAAATTTTATAGGATAATATTATCGTTATTAAATGCTATTGAAAAGAATATAAATATGATTATCTTTATTAATTTATTTTTCTTCATTGCTCATATTACCTTTTGAATGCCAATATATATTTTATTTTATAATCTATAGTTTAAAATCATTAAAAGAGTTAAAAAGAAACTTTTATATACCCACATTCTTTTGACAAAAATTTTTTTGATCTTCTGAATTAGAAGTTTCTTCATTAAATTATATTACTAAAGCAAAGGATTCTAAAGAAATGTGATATGTAAAGCGTCGAAAAGTTAAAGATCAAACTAAAAGTAATTCTGACTTTTTAAAGTAGAGACTGATAGAATTCGGGTTGGGTTCAATGAAGTCAGCTTTAGAGTAAGAAAATATTAATTTAGGTTATATGAACTAAGAGAAAGAATATCATAAATAGTAAAGCAATATTAGGGTTTCACTGCGGAATGAAAAATAATAAGCTGAAAACTCTTGTATTGACCTTTTTTTTGTCACTCTAAATGTTTTCTCAAAAAATCTCATAAAATCTCGTGTCCGCGTCTTAAGATATTCAAGGTCAAAGTTCAAGAAAATCGGGTTTTTTTTGCAAATATCTCGTTTTTAATGGCTTTAATGTTATTTACATTTATTATAAAAATTGTAGAGAATAAAGTTTTCTATAACTTTAATTGTAATATTTTTTTATACATCAAACCATTTTTGAGATAGAGGGCGCTGAACGCGGAGCGCTTAACTATCTACAGCATAATTCAAGGTCAACCGTTAGTTATATGATATAATATGCCGTATAAAGTCTATAAACCTTAAAAATATATATAGTTACAAACATTTGGCATTTTTTGTTTATTATTACATTTATTAATAGTTTTCATTCAGCAAGTATTTATTTCTTTTATAACACTTACATGTTCGCGTAGTTCGAAAGTTGTTGACAGATATGCTTAAGGTATTTTTTAAATTATATTTTATCATGTATACCGGGTGTCCGTAACTAAACGACCCTACTTCAAAATTGTGTACAGAAAAAACTATTGTTCAGAAAGTAAAATTATGTGTAAGACATAAAGAAGAAATGGGAATTTGTTTTAGCGAAAAAAAAATAGTTCAAAATTTCGCCACTAGAGGGCGTTTTTATAGGAGATCATATTTAGCATACATTAATACATACATTTATAACAGTTTGCAAATTTTGTTACAACAATAAATGCTCAACATAATGATCATCATTTTCAGCTACTATTTGAAATCGTAAGATCGCATGTTCCACCTTTGACCGCAGAGTGTTCTGGGAAATGTTAAGAACATGTCGTGAAATACTGTCTTTGAGATCAGGTAAAGTTCTTGGTTGATCATAACATACCAACTGATTTAAATGGCTCCAAAGCCAAAAATAGCATGGATTGAGGTCAGGCAATCGGGGAGGCCACAAATGACGAAATTCGCGGCTGATCACATGTTCTTCTGTGAAGTGATGTTTGAGAACGCCCTTAACACACAACGTGTAATGTGTGGAGGAGCTCTATCTTGCATAAAAATTATGCGTGAAAGGCACTGACGTGCTTGCAGATCCAGAATAATTTTATTCCGTTATAACGATGCATATCGCTGTCCAGTGATAGAACATGTTACTGGAACTCCAGCACCTAATTCCTCGAAAAAATGCGGGCCAAGAATAAAAGACGCGGAAAACCTACACCACACCGTACTTTTGGTGAGTGTAGCGGAACTTGTAAGTTGGAATGCGGATTGGTCTGTTTCCCAAATTCGGCAGTTGTGAGTATTCAACAAAGCGTCCAAATGAAAGTGTGCTTCATCTGTCCAGAGGATATTCCAAGGCCATTCTGGATCAACTTCCAAACGAGCAAGAAACTGCAGTGAGAACAGATGTCAAATCTCGAAATCATGTGGAAGCAATTCCTGCGCAAGTTTAAGCTTGTGTGGATAGTAACGGAGAATGTTTCGCATGATCTTCTGGACAGTTGAACGAGGTAGATCCAATACTTCTGTCACACGGCGAACACTTGTACTAGCCTGCACGTTGGATGCTTTGTCCTCTTCCACCTGATGTGCAACTTTCTCTATTGCTTCCGCAGAAACAGGTTTTATTCCTTTTCCAGAACAAACATTCAACAATCCTGTTTCTTCAAATTTGGTTACCATTAATCGAAGATTTTTAGCAGTCAATGGACCTTTTCGCATCCTCTTTAAAGTCCAAAATTTCCGTAGAGCAACTATTGCAGAATTATCGTTTTGATAGAATAACTTTACTAACAGCGCTCGATCTGATAAACGTAATGATATTCTGATTAACAATACCGAGCACACTGAAAATAAACTAATATCCCGTGAAAGTTTATTGCTTTTAAAACAGTTGCTGTGTGATGTCGAAAAAATTTGCATATTTTCGACTTCCTTCGTGTACAACTGAGGCAAAAATTGTTGGAAGAAAGAAACAACATGCTATGTTCATGGATGCCAGTTTCATCAGCCGGTAAGCGCCGAAATTACTCAGTTTATTTTCCCCGAACATTTGCAGCATCTACAAGACATGCAAGACCTCTTATATCAACTGGGACCTTTATTTTCCGTTTAACGAAGCCATATGTAAACTCGTGGAAACCATTAGGAAGACTGACATTGGCTAAACAGCCCCTACATTTTCAATGATATCAGTTTGGAGCTACATGCCCGATACAATAACATTGATCCATATACTTCAACAAGTCCAGATTTAAAGTCCAGTCAAATTAAGGTTTCACTGCGGGATGGGAGATAATAAGCTGTAAGCTTGTATAGACCTTTATTTTGTCACTCTAAATGTTATTTCATAGGTCTCATAAAATCTCGTGTCCGCGTCTTAAGATATTCAAGGCCAAAGATCAAGAAAATCGTTTTTTTTTTTTTTTTTTTGCAAATATCTCTTTTCCTATGGTTTTAATGCTATTTATATTTATTATAAATATTGCAGAGAATAAAGTTTCCTATAACTTTTATATTGAAACATTTTTTTTATACATTAAACCATTTTTGAGATAGAGGGCGGTGAACGCGGAGCGCTTAACTATCTACAGCATAATGCAAGGTCAACCGTTAGTCACATGATATAATACTCTTTATAAAGTCTGTAAACCTTAAAAATATATATATAGTTACAAGCATTTGGGATTTTTTACTTATTATTACATTATATTTATTAATAGTTTTCTTTCAGCTAGTATTTATTTCTTTTGTTTCACGTATTTCAAAAGATGTTGATAGATATGCTTAAGGTATTTTTAATTATATTCTATTATATATAAACTAATTACATTTAAAGTAGTGAAAAAAATAAAGCAAGTGATTTTTAATTATATTTTTATTTAGAAATATCTTTTATATAATTATAACAATTAAAATTACGATGTGGGAAGAGGTTTCACAAAAATTTTAATAATTAGACGTACACACACACACATCACATGAATGTTATTTTTCTTTCTTATTATTCTTCTTCATTATCCTTTCGGTCACTCGAAAATTTCCAATTTATTCTCATTATTTTCGTTGTGGGAATTTTTCTCCAAATCTAGAAGGATTTCGGGATCAAAAAGACAATCTTCATCGAGATCGCTCTCGTGTAGTGAAGCATAGAAGCAAGCTTGTCCATTATACTGGCCACAAGCTGAAGAACATTGCACACCCTATTTCCTACATCCACAGCGTGAACCACGACCCTTTTTGCAGTTAAAAAATATTGTATTGAGTTATTCATCTGGAGAATGCTGTAATATTGTCGTAATCGATTCCAAGAAATCATTCCGCAGAATCCAACCACTGTCCTGGGGTACTAAATCATTTCCTAACCAAATTTGAACTTGACAATATACACTGTTGATGTGTTGATGAGCCTCTGTACTTGTTGGCGGAAGATTGGATAACTGCACGGGCTTAATGAGCTTTGTTGACTTGATGAATTGAGTGTGAGTGTGTGTGTGTGTGTGTGTGTGTGTGTGTGTGTATGTGTGTGTGTGTGTGTAACGAAGATTATCAATACTGTTCTCAGATTTTGGAGCATTGTATATCGCCAACGAAACTCGTACTCCATTTTCATGTAGTGTTTGTACAGGACAGTTTTCTTTTTCGAGTACTTGAACTAGTTGATCTAAATACGGAACACTCTCTAATATTCTAATGAAAGTTTTTCTCTATTTTTTAAAAAAATGCAGATTTTGTGTCATAGACACTAAATGCGTGCAGAAATAAAATGTGCTTTTTACAATGAGGATATTTATCAAAACTTTTGGAAGAGTATTTTTGAGTTTTAACATTCCATTTGCCAACTTTTTAAAGAAGACTTCTTCCTAATGTGTTTGAATACGTCCAATCAAAATGACGAGCCAATGTTTTCCAATATTTTCTCCTACTATTATAGCAGTCCTGTAATGTTCCGATTCTTCACTAGGTGTTTCTACGATTAGAACATCTGCATCATCTCTGACCTGTTTTGTCATGATATCAACAAATTCTAATTTTCTAATCAACATGTTATCAAAAATTTTTTATTACATCGATTCTACAAAAATTTCTCTTGGACACGGTCATTGTTTCGTCGAAACAAACTTCATTCGATTTTGATAAAGCTGGAGTTCTTAGCTGTCTCATTACTTTTATGTTTTTGCTATAGTCTGAGTATCCATCAAATAGAACTACAATTTTTGAATCATAAAGTTTTTGTAAATGTTTTACATATTTATCTAAAATTATCGAAAAAGTATCGTCTTTACCCCATACGACGCGATGCAGATGAAACCCATCATCGATAATGTACGTTACATTATTTTCATCGACGTCAAAATTGACAGGAGTCATATTGTCATATAATGTCGTTTTCGTGGTATTTCACATGCCATAATTATCAAATAAATGAGATGGATATGGACTTAGTTCATATTGGAGATATTCTTGAATATTACATTCAAACGGTTTGCTTTCAGTTATTGTTTGGAAGAGTACCAATAGATTAATTGAATTTCTACAAGCTTTAATTTTGACAGATTTGTTGACAATCGAAAGCTGTAAAACCTTATCGTTTTAACTTTATTTCATTAAATTTTAAACCAGTTATCTTTAGCAATGTTTCTAATCCGATTTCATGGGCTTTGTAACAATTAATTTGATCATTTCCAACCATAACAGAAGCTAAAGATACCAATTGTTGCGTATTTAGAAAGAAATTATGAAGTTTAAACCATTATATTAGTTTCCTTACATAAGTATAATCTCTTTTTACTTTTGAACCCTTAGCAATAACGTGTTGATCAGTAGAGTTTAAAGAAATGGTTCAAAATTTCTCTATCTCCTTACAAATTGTGTTTGTAGCGTACATAGCAAAGCACATTTACATAAAACACTTTCTTGCTTCCTTCGACTGCGAGATACTCCCCCTTTTGTCTTCATAGATCTAATTAGACTCTGTACGATAGCCATAACTGTCCATGTACCAGAATTAAATTTCTCTGTTCGTTTCACGGTGAAGAATTCATTTTAAAAGTTCTTATAAGTCTGTTCATCCATTTTATTTCAGGAATCGATCATATCTTGAAGATATAAATGTGCAGATTTCGCATCCAAAAAATGACCACTAGCATGAAAATACAGCAGCATTCTTTGTGCAGTTTTTTGAAAAGTCCCAGTCTTTCAACGCAAATGAAGTCGAGTGCTATTGATACCATTTTGAAATATTGTAGCCATAATTGTGCTGTAGGACATCGAGCTTTTAATTCATTTAGTTTATTCTGAAATGGATCAATAAATAAGTTTGAGTTACCTACACACTCTTCAACACCTTCATAGGAAATATTTAGGCAAATGATTTATTCATTTAACTCATTTAACATACAATCTTCAATCTTCATGTCTTCGAAGATCATCATTGAAAATACAAGTCGTAATAATATATATATATATAGGACCTCTAATACTTCTTGAATAAGCGTGACCATTCAACATTTTATCGACTGAATTTGTAGCATATATTTTACCTAGAGCTTCTCCATCGCAAACCATACGAGCCTTGCATATGAGTCAGATGCATATGTGCGCTTGTCCAATTCTACACTGGATGCTACAAACGCAAATATCATATGCACATTTTCAGCTATCTTTGTGAACAGTATTAAATGCTTGTATATATATAGTGTCATTATTACTTCTATTATATCTACCATTGGATAATTAGTTATTGTTTCTATAAAACTATTCGTTTAGTTTTGATATCAAATTTAATTATTGTTACTTGTGAAAAGGTAAGCTTTAATAATGTGGATTAGTATAATATACCAACTTAATTTTAACTTATTTACAGAACTCTAATTTAAAAATGACAGCTTCAGTATCTAAAAAGAAATGTCGGTATTATTCATTGGATTACTTAAAATTTGGATTTATTTGTTCACCGACAAATAAAACTATTCCTATGTGTCTTATATGCGAAAAAACTTTTGGAAATGAACACATGAAACCGTCAAAAATGAAAGATCATCTTGAAAGGCTTCATTCAGATAAAAAAATGAAGAATTAGAATTTTTCAAAAGAAAAATTCACTTGTCGACCAACTCTAAAAAGTTTTATGAAACAGTCTACTGAAATTGAAAATGAAGGAGGATTAATTGCTTCGTACAAGATTTCACTTAATATAGCAAAGAGGGGAAAACCCCACACAATCGCAGAAGAAATTGTAGTACCTGCAATTAAAGACGTCATTGAGAATGTGATGAAAAAAGACTCTACTAATGTTTTAAAGTCTTTGCCGTTAAGTGCAAATTCTGTAAAACGGCGTATTGACGAAATGGCCGAAGAAATAGAAAACACAGTAGTTTCGGAGCTAAAAAATTGCAAGTTCTCTATACAACTTGATGAATCTGTTTTTGGCGTTTCTGCTATTCTTATGGCGTATGTTAGATATTTCAGCAAAATTAAAGGAGAAGTCATTGATGAATTTTTATTTGCTAAATATCTTGAAACCGATGGGAAGGGAGTGACAATTTTTAGATGTTTACAAGAATATTTAAATAAATATGACATTCCGCTTGAAAATATAATAGCAGTAGCCACAGATGGCGCACCTTCTATGGTAGGGCGTTACCGAGGTTTTGCTACATGCCTCAAAGAAAATGTGCCCGGTATTCGTACAATTCATTGTGTGTTGCATAGACACAACTTAGTAGCAAAATATCTGAGTTCAGAGTTACATGAAGCTTTACAGTTTTGTATTAAATCTATTAATCAAATTAAAGCTCAACCTCTTAAATCAAGATTATTTGCCAAACTTTGTGAGGAAAACAATGAGTTATTTAACCAATAACTTCTGCACACCGAGGTTAGATGGTTGTCTAGAGGTGTATGCTTGCAACGGCTCGTCAATTTATTTGACTCCACGACAGAATTTCTGAACGAAATAAATCCTGTTCTAAGCAATGAACTCCAAAACAATAAGAACCATATTTTTTATTTAGCAGACTTATTTGGAAAATTTAATGACGTTCAAACAAAACTGCAAGGAAAAGATGTAACAATTATTTAAGCTCGGACAATACTGTTAGGCTTCCAAGTAAAATTAAATTTATTTAGATCTTCATTGCTACGTAAGGATTATAAGTATTTTTCAAATCTGCAACAATTAAAAATAAAAGAAGAAGACTTGGAAATATATACAAATCATCTTCAAAAATTAAGCGACGATTTTAAACTGCGCTTTGTTGATTTGGAAAACATCGACATCCCTGATTGGATTATTGCGCCATTTTCGGCGCAAATTGATAACGTCGACATCAACATACAAGATGAGCTTGCTGAACTATTGTCCGATCTTGAAGCAAAATCGCTTATTAAAAATTTGACAATACATAAATTTTGGACTAATATAAATATAAAGCAAAAATATGTGAAACTTTACGAAATGGCTCAGCCATTTATGCTTACGTTTCCAAGTTCGTATATGATTGAAGCCGGTTTCAGTCACGTTAATTCAATTTTAACTAAAAACAGAAATAAATTAAATGTGGAGCTTCGAGGGGATTTACGGTTAAAATTGACTAATTTCGAACCCAATATAGCGAACCTTGCCAAGAAACACCAGGCACACTCATCTCATTAAGAAGTAAAAAATCTGTAGCTACTTTATTTACTGTTTCTGATTTATTAAATATTTAGACTAATATATAGTTTTATTTTAATTACCTGAAAATTACAATTGTGGGGGTCTATGGAGATTTCGAAAAATTATATAGGGGGCGATGATCAAAAAAGTTTGGCGACCCCTGGTCTATACAAATTTTGGTTGGATTGTCGAATCGGCCACTTATCCCGCCAAGGGTTTTCTCACCAAATCGATAACTGCACCAAATGGGGTAACCCTCATGATTTTGCTATCTTTTAAGAGAGAAGTCGGATCAACAGAATTTCGCGCATGTGCAGTACATTTCTTTAATTTTTACAGTTTTCGCCGCAATTTCGCGCATGCGTAGCAAATTTCTGTTTTTGAACATTTTTCTCGGAAAAGTAACTAACTTTAAACGGATCATTTCGCACATGGGCAGTAAATTCTTATTAGTTTTAAAATTACCGTTTTTAATTATTGACCATGCGCAGTACACTTTTTTTTAGCGGCCTTTTTGTTTTTCCAACCGGCGCTTTCTCACTTGATCCGGACGTTTCGTTGCTACCGCTGATTTTTGGCCTTCGTTCCTTCGGTGTGGAATCGTTTATTCAGGTAATTTTAATTATTTTTCTCCGCATTAATTTTTACAGATTTTCACGATGTCCAGCGATGCTATTAGAGTGAATGTGAATGAATGTATAGCAAAGTATGATGAGTATTCGGAAAGGTTTTTTGCTCTCTTACCTGTTTTTGGTAAGAAAGTAGTTTTAGAATGGTGCATGAAAGAAGGTTTGATTGGATCATCGTATGTATGTCCGAAATGTGGAGAGCGTATGGAATTGAGAGAAAGGACGGGGACGTCGCTAGTGTTCCCCCCCCCCTTGCTACAGGACAGATCGCCGGAGCAGGAGCAGCAAATTATTCCGGACGAGGACGATGTTCAGCCGGGCACATCATCATCGTAAATGTCGGCAAAAAACACCTTTTTTTTAAGGTAAGTTAAATTATTTCCATTTTTAAATCACATAATTTTTGCAATAATTTTCAGTTTCAAAACTTTAAAATGCTATTTTTTAATGATTTCTCTTCCGCCATCTTGAATTTCGCGCTCCGGCGTTGCGTGTTGTGGTAGGGTTGCTACTCCAAAACACAACACGCAAAAACACGCCAAATTGGCGATTTTTCAAAATTTGGCGGACCAGTGGCCGATTCGACAATTTCACCCAAATTTTCAGCTTATTATCTATCATTCCGCAGTTTACCCTAATTTTTGACTAATATGAATAGACTAAAACAAAAATTAAGAACAAAGAACCCCCCATAGACGGTTTTTCACAAATACCACATTCTTTCCTTACTTGGCCTATTTTAATTTTCAATGTTCGTTAGAGAGGTTTTCTGCTTTTTGATACCCTATCAGTTACTATTTTGTTTGTAATATATAACCATGTATATTGAAATAATATTAGCATACCACATGTGAGATAATTTAACGTCTTCTGTTTGATAGTAAAGTGAAAGTTCTTCTTCTGAAATGCCCGGATATATATCTGGGAATCATATATAAATATACACCAAAGTATAAACCATATGCAACATGAAGTACCTAGAAAAAAACAATTTTGCGCATGAAGGATTCATTAAGTATTATATAGAGTGAAACAATGATTCTAATCCACAGATATTTTTTTTCTAAGATAATGTTTTTGTTTTCCAAACTGAAAAGTTAACAAAAAAATTTTAAAAATGGCTTCAATGGATTGCAATACTTTTAAGACACAGTTAAGATATTTACAATTAAGTAAATTATTTCCAAATGCAAATTGCATATCATGTTATTTGACCTCAATGAGAAACGGTGGAATGCAGAGTACTGTGGAATTTACCAGTTGAAAGATCTCGGCAAAATAATTCATTCTATTATGGAAAAAAGTACATATTCGGACGGCATAATTTCATCTATCCATTTTCAAGACGATTACTATTACTCGTGTCCAAGATGGGCTAACGAAATAAGAGAGTATGCAACCTTTTTTGGCTTATCAGTCTAAAAGATAAATTTAAAGCTACGATAATGAATAATCATATGTATAACACATCTATATAAATAAATAAAATTGAAATGTCTGTTTGTAATTTCAAATTAGTAGCTTTTTACTAAATGCATTTAAAGGTATGTACGGTACTTATATATATCAAAAAATCAATTTTTAAAATTTTTGTCTGTCTGTCTGTTTGTTCCGGCTAATCTCAGGAACTTCTGGTCCGATTTTAAAAATTATTTCACCAATGGAAAGCTACATTATCAGAGAGTAACATAAGATATATTTTATCTCAATAGTCCTACAGGAACAGGAACTATGCGGGTTTAACGTTGACGTTTCTTACTCCCCGCCAAGTTGGCGCAAAATTATGCATTTGTTAACAATGGGATTTTAATAAAAAATTTCTCACATTTATAACAAATAACTGCAACATTGTGTAATTTAGCATCTATACAAAAGTCAATTTTTTAAATGGTTTTTTATTAAACGTCTAACGTTTATTACGTTACGTTTGTTAAATGTCAAACTCAAACTTTGAGAAATATCGCCAAGTTGGCTAAGAAGTTCTCTATTCCGACAATCCCAGATATTTTAATGCAAATTTTCTCCCAATTTTTAGAGAGAAACAAAATAAAGTTTTAGCGAATTGCGTGCACGTGATATTGAAAATTTTATGTTAAAATTAATTGACAGTTTCATAAAAAGTTTTGATTACTTTAGAAGTTTTGAAAGTATTTATTACTTTGAATTTTTTTAAACCTAATTATACAATATTAATATTTTGCACAACATTTTTCACTTATACTGAACCAGATATTTTACATGGAGGTACTACTTTGAAGATATACTATGGAGGCATCCGTACAATGTTACTGGCCGAAATAGGGGGAAATTAGGGAGCTTTACGCAATACTTATTTCATCTTCGGTCTTTCTAATCCTCAAACCTTTTGGAATAAGTACAAAGACAACATGGCGGAAGATATTTTGCGATGAAAAACAACCAAATATGCCTTTCAATGAACACATCTACAATGAAACGCAATAAAGGTTTTCAGAATGGTTAGGAAGAAGCTACATGATTTTGGAATGATTCGCCCTAGACGTGTCGACGGAAATGGCTGCGATAATGAAATTATTTGAACATAATTTATCCTAAATGTAGCAGTTATGCAAAATCTCGATGCTCCTCGACTATGTAAAGGAACATAGTCACAAAACTGATGCAGAATATACTTGGTGCCAATATCTGAACATATGTCATGAAAAAGGATAGTGTTATCATACCTCGAATTCCAAGTATCCCCACTGGCCTATTTAATTCAAACAAGTTCAATTTTCAGTTTTACTGTTGCTATTAACAAAGCTAACATTTCAGGTAGCAGGGGTGCATTTAAAAAAGCAATGTTTTTCCCATGGTCAACTATATGTAGCCTGATCGGTGTATTCAATGCCCAAATCTTCACATATTTGCAACTGACGGAAGAACATGTAATTTGGTATACAGTAGCATGTTAGAATAATATTCTGTTTTCAGTTCTTATATATTAAACGTAGATACTTTCGATTTTTAAAAATATTAATAGTTTAAGTTATTGAATATTTGTTGTTAATTATTATAGTAAATTACGTTTTAAGTTTTTTTAAACTAAGCTCAATTTTAGAATTTTTAAATTTTATTGGTGCCAGTCAAGCAATAAAAAATTACCATATTATATTATTTACTTTCTAATGATAATGATTACGATTTTGACGGTTATTTAAAGATATCAACGCGAGTGGAGCCGCGGGTAAAAGCTAGTTCATTATACAATCCCTGACAATAAAGTTCAGTGAATAAAGACAGAGATCCGCCGATCTGGCAACACTGGCGAAACAAAACACTGCACATGCGTAGTGACAGGTGTTCAATTTCTGCCTCCACCGTTGTTCAGTTGAGACACATTTGTGTTCCGTGTAAGACTTGTTTTACAAAGTGCTTTTGTAGTTCGTTTGTTCTTAACCGAGAGCAGGAAAATTAAAGAAAAAACGACCAATTTAAAGTTTTGTGTCAATCTTGGAAATCAAAAGAAACTTATGCGATGCTGGTACGTGTTTATAAAGATCAATCACTATCCATGAAGTGTGTATACGAGTGGTTCGCTCGTTTTCAAAAAGCAGGGAATGTGATTTAGACATCCTTTGTAGCGGAAGACCGGCAACCTCCGTCAGTACGTGGCTTGGCCTTTACCCTGTTTCGCTGAACAAAATCGAGCCTTTAATTTTGATCTATTACGCACTACTGGAAAACTATCAGTTAATTTCCTTTTAAGTTTCGCGATATCAGTAGTCTCGTTTGCTATTTTGTTGCTGTTACAAAGATTACTTTAAGAAAGTCAATTTATCTTCTCTTGAGTGAGTGAATATTAACGTCCCACTGTTCAGCTATACGAGGGCTTTTGGGGGCGGTAATTTTGAACCATGGTCAAGAGACGCGGATGACACCTGAGGTGGAACCCCCCTCTCCTAACTGCTACACCACATCAACAGGAGGACGTTTGAGTTTCGACAGATTTTACGTGCATCGCTCTCCTACACGGCGGGTCTTCAGTGGTACTGGGATCGAACTCATGACATGCTAGCCACGATCCAATGCCTAGACCATTTGGCTACCTTGGCCACTATCTTCTCTTGAAAAAGGACCTCAAGAAAGACGGCCATTGAATGATTTGTACTTTGTGATATATAGTGACGAGCAAAATTATATTTTTAAATATAACATTTTAACAACAAATGAAACAATTTGTTAATTCCTGTTTGTTTTTATCTATGATATGGTCCAGATACTAATCGTCTTGAAACAACATATAATCAACAGGTATTTTTAGCTTGGGGGATATGCGGTTTAATTAAAAGTTTTTTCTCCCATAAAATTGTCGCTACTCTACTATTATTTGCTATCATTTACCATTACAATAAAAAAGTTATGTGGCAATTCGTACTAGCATGATATCGATAGCAAAACTAATGTATTTCATAGCTTGATTGATAGTGTCTCACTAAAATTTAAATGCTCTGCGCTTCAAAAGAGGAATTTGTTAGTGTAACGGGCCTCACCCTGAACACTTAAAAAGCTCTGGTGGACCACATCGCTGATTTAGAGACTCAACTAAATCATTCCAATTTTATCTTCAGATAACAATAATTGCCAACCTGTGTTAAATATGAAGGGAGAACGAAGCCCTTTCGTAGGTGTTTCTAGACAGACAGGAAAACACTAAATTTATGAGCTGCCTGAGCGAAGAATTTAATAAAACAGTACGGAATCAACAGGGATGGAAGATTTCGTCGTGATGCGGTTAAACAATGAAAAGGAAGTAATAGATGGAAGAGCCTGTCCGTTGCTAGAAGGAATTTAAAGTATTATAAGTAGGATGGCTCGTAGCTGTGATGACTTCGTGTAATACTACGTTATACTCACAGTCTGTTATTTACTAGGTTCAGGCGATACGTCAGAGAGATAATATAGATAAACCTTGGGGAAAACATACTAGTCTGAGAAACAGGGAGAAAACCTGCAGAGCTAGTAAAGGCAACCATCACCACACCACGAATTTCTAGTATTATTGTTTATCCTGTAGTTTCTTACTATTCCTCAAAAACTAGAATTGTGTTTTTAACTCTAGGACTAAAATGCATTCAAAGAGAAATTGAGTGTTTTCATCGATTTATTGTATTTTTCGAACATTTGAAAGCGTTTTTAAAAATATTTATTAAACATTTGAATACTCAAATCCTGCTCACTTAAATTGTCAAAAAAATATGTTCAACAATCTGAATCAGAAACTAAATCCAGATTAGCCTTCCTCAATCATTCACCCTGTTTCGTGTTAAACTTCCGAATAAAAGTTGAATTCAGTGTTGCATTTTAAAGAAATGAATTGTATTAAATTGTTTGTAAATCACGTTTAATGCATTGTTTGCGTCCGTTCACAGTAATATCTTAGTGTGTTATAGAATTTTCGATGCAAATCTGGGGTTATAAAGCATAATATATATTTGAATACACCTAAATATGCGAACAAGTGGAGAAACTCCGTTGCCACGACATTCTACAGTGGAGCATCTTACCCGGTACGTTGAAATATTACAAATAATTCAATTATACGCGCACAAAAATAAATTCAGAAACATTCACAATGCCTATTTAAAAAAACACAAAAAGAACCAAAATACAGATATAAAACACATACAACAAACAGAAATAACTAATAGATAGTTATTAAACAAAAGAGATGAAGTTACCTACCACAGGTAAAACTGATATTTTGGTTATTGAGAGCCTAAATACTCTCATTGGAATTTCTACTACTATGATATTTCCGTGAATGTGTAGAAAAGCTTTGATAATATTCTACATACAGACCAAGTAAACATTGACACTTCCAAGTCCTTTAATAAGACTGGCATATCTAAAGGTATATTTGTCTCCATAAGGCTACAGTGGACAGTAAATTTTTTTTAAATTTGTTACACACATGATCCAAATTTTGACTGCCAGTATTTAAGTTATAAATAAAACCATATAAAAAATTTGGTGAGAAAAAAATGAGTAGTTTTTAAGAAATTAAAAAAATTTTTAAAAAATTTAAAGATAATTTAAAAATTTCAAAACGTTCCATGCGTTTTGATTTTTTTTTAAATTTCATATTTTTAGCTGATTTAACTTCTTTAAGCAATTCTTTAGAAATTTATGCATGTAAGGTAATATTTTATATAATTTACAAAGTATGGGTAAACGCAAATTTTTATATGAAATTTTAAAGAATTTTAATGACTTTATACATAAAAAACTTTAATTTCTTCTTTCACCCTATCACTATTACTACAATGCATCCAAGAAGTTATAATTACATATTAGAAGAATACTTTTGGAAAGTTTTGTTATAATCGGACAAAAATTGCAACGCATGGAACATTTTGAATTTTGGTTTCGAGGCAAATTTTTGATTTTGAGAAAAACAGCTTTTTTTATTTTAAAGGAAATTAACTTAGCTTTTTATAAAAAAATGAAGATATAAATATAAATTTGAAATATAAAAACACTAATATCATAACAAATGTAAGATAAGTGCAGAATATATACATATATGTGCAATATTTATTGTAAAAGTCACAAGGACATGTGGTAAACATAGTGATAAAAATTGAAAAGTAAGCTGGAACTTTCTAATAATATCAGAAGTAAATTAGCAGAATGTATTCCATTATTATTTTATCTCAACCGGATAATATATTTTATACATTTTATAAATCACAATAAGTAAAAATAAAGTATTTCAATAGGATTAAATTACAAAAATTCAAACAGTTTCGAGGCAAATTTTTGATTTTGAGAGAAACAACTATTTTGATTTTATAAGAAAACTAGCTTCTACCCGCAGCTCCACTCACGTTGATGTCTTGAAATAACTATCCAAGTCGTAATTATTATAATTAGAAAGTAAATAATATAATATGGTAATTTTTTATTGCTTGACTGGAACCAATAAACTTTAAAAATTCTAAAATTGAGCTTAGTTTTAAAAAACTAAAAACGTAATTTATTATAATAATTAACAACAAAAAATCAAAAACTTAAACTATTAATGTTTTTAAAAATTGAAAGTATCTATGCTTAATGTATAATTTCTCTTTAAAGGAGCTCAAAACAGAATATTATTCTAAGATGATACTGTATACCATATTATATGTTCTTCCGTCAGTTCGAAATATGCGAAGATTTGGACATTGGACACACCGATCAGGGTACACATAGTTGGCCATGGGAAAAACATAGCTTTTCCAAATGCACCCCTGCTACCTGAAATGTTAGCTTTGTTAATAGCAACCGTAAAACTGGAAATTGAACTCGTTTGAATTGAAACGGTAGGTCAGTGGGGATACTTGGAATTCGAAGTATAACACTATCCCTTTTCATGACATATGTTAAAATATTGGCACCAAGTATATTCTGCATCAGTTTTGTGATCCAAAGCCTCGTTTCTTTACATAGTCGAGGAACATCGAGGTTTTGGATAAGAATAACTGGTACATTTAGTTTTAATTGAAGTTTATGTGAGGGTACACTCGAAAGTTGAAGTGAATTTAAGAACTTCGTAGGATATGAAGTACTTTGTTCTTTATCCATGATTGTATTCATTGATAAATATTTCTTAATCTCCCCTCCTCCACACGTCGTTTAAATTTTCAGTGTTGATTTTATGGACAATCTCATTATATAGTCAAGAGCATCGATATTTTGCATGAACGTAACTGGTACATTTATTTTTAATTGAAGTTTATGTGAGGGTACACACACCAAAGTTCAAGCGAATTTATGAATTCCGTGGGGTATGAAGTACTTTGTGTTCTGTATCCATGGTTGTATCCATTAATAAATATTCCTTCATTTCCACCACTCGTCTAAAATTTCAGTGTTGATTTTATTGACAATGTCATTTTTTGGCGCCAATATTGATCCTGCGTGCAACCACTGATCCCAATTAAAATTTTGTTCCAAGCCCGGGTAAATTTGAGCAATAAGATTTACATCATTTTCTTCTATATTACAAAATTCTCTGGAAGTAAAATATAACCTCCAGCATTTGCATCCAAACATCCATAACTGATATTCAATTGCGTCTTTGCATAATGCTCCGAATCTATGTCATTATGAAGATGCACTCTAATATTCGTTTTATGACTGAATTTTTCAACTTTTGCCCATAAGCTTGATGATTTAATAGAGACTGATTTCATCTGCCGGTGTACCTCCTCTGGATTAAAGGGAGAGTTTTTGAAAATTCACCAGCCAATATGTAATTTAAGTACCATTCCTCCTATAACCCTTTAACGCGCGGTGGTATCTCTCTGAAACCACCATTTTCTAAAAAATATCTCTAAACGCGCGATGGTATTTCAATGAAACCATTAATCTTAAACATATCTTTTAACTGTTTTAAAAGACACTAGATGTCAGCACGAGACAGAAAACTCTTATTTCTGTGAGAAAAATGCATCATTTTAAAAGTCTTTTTTAACCACTTTCAAAAAGATTTTTTTTAGCAAATAAAAATAGACAAAAATTAAAAGTAAGGTATGTAGATTTTTGCTGCATATGCTGTTCATAGCATAACTAATTTTTAGTATGATAAATAATGAAAAGAAGTGCCTTATATAAAGATATTTTCGTGTGGTTTCAGACTGATACCACCGCGCACCTAGAACATGAAAATTGTCCGTTTCTTCTCCGGCTTATAGCACGCACACGTGAGAGATTTAGCCCTTTTTTTTCTTTTCTTTGACTCAGGCAGTGAAATAACTAATAAATTATGGGGGTTTTGCCATTGATTTGGGGGAGGGGTTTATTATTTCAGTATTACTGCATGGTTTTAATAATTTAATAATAAAGAAACAATGAAAAAAAAAACTTTACTGGCTATTGCAGTTGATTTTAATCGCTTATAGTTATATTTTGTATTATTTAATATTTAAAAAGTAATTCTAATATTTAATATCGCATATTTTAGTAAATTTATTACAAAATATATAAAGAATATACTTACAAATCTGACGCAAATCATTTTTTATGTTCATCCGAGAATTATGTCGTAAGTGCGCGGTGGTACTTCTATGAAACCACCTCCCCCCTCGGGGGGGAATGTACTCTAATTTTTTTTAAAGGTATTTTCTCTGTTCTTAGGTTCCATACATTGCATTTATAATTTTATTTTGAAAAATTCAGCGAATTTATTTTTCCGCGCTTCAAAGGGTCTATGTCGTAAATCCTGAAGAGTCCGATTTAACGCTTATATAACTTTCATGTGAGGCATCGTACTTCCCCCCCCCACACACACACACACTAAAAGCTTACATTGTGGAAGCATCCAGCCTTGAGAGCTATTTTTTCTGAAATTTCAGATGTGAGTAAATCTTCAAATGCAAGATTAAGCGATAATTTTAAAACGGAATGTGCAGTACGATCGTTGGTCAGTAAAGTCGCGGCTATACCAGAAGAAGCCATAGCAACTGCTATCTTCTGGGTTTTTCTGATGGTTATTAATAATAAGTTTAGCAAAAACATTTTTCCGGTTCCTTTAGGGGCATCGAGAAAAAAGAATGCACCACTGCCGGATTCTATTTTGCGTAATTCTTGTTGGAAAACGTGACTTTGTTCTGGAGTTAATTGAGGGATAAATTTTGTTACTTGATGTTGCAATGCTATAAAATCGTAGTTTAGTTCTCAAGCAATTTCATTATCGAAGCCCTTTCCGTCGACACATCTAGGACTAATCAATCCAAAATCATGTAGCTTCTTCCCAACCATTCTGAAATCCTTTATTACTTGTACTTTCAGCAATCGTCAAAAATTCAAAGTAATAAATATTCGATAAATCAAAGCTTTTCATGAAACTGTCAATTAATATTACCATAGAATTTTTAAAATCACGCGCGCAATTCGCTAGAACTTTATTTCGTTTCCCTCTTTAAAAAGTGGGAGAAAATTTGCATTAAAATATCTGGGATTGTAAGAATTGAGAACTTTTTAGCCAACTTGGTGATATTTCTGAAAGTTTGAGTTTGACATTTAACAAACGTAACGTAATAAACACTAGATATTTAATAAAAAACCATTTAAAAAAAAATCTTTTTGTGAGGATGTTAAATTACTCTATGTTTCAGTTATTTGTTACAAATGTGTGAGAAAATTTTTATTAAAATTTCCATTATTGACCAAATGCATAATTTTGCGCCAACTTCGCGGGGCGTAAGCAACGTCAACGTTTTACCCGCATAGTTTCCGTTCCCGTAGGAATATGGAGATAAAATATATCCTATGTTACTCGCTGATAATGTAGCTTTCCATTGGTGAAAGAATTTTTAAAATCGGACCATAAGTTCCCGAGATTAGCCGGAACAAACAGACAGACAAACAGACAAAAATTTAAAAAATTGATTTTTTGATATAAGTACCGTATATACCTTTAAATGCATTTAGCAAAAGGTTGCTAATTTGAAATTACAAACAGACACTTCAATTTTATTTATTTGTATAGATAACTGATTTTTTTTAAAAAAAGATATATAAGTATAAATTTGAAAAACACTAATATCATATAAACATAACATAGGTGCAGAATATATATATATAAAAGATTCTGCAATATTTATTGTAACAGTCACATTAGTACGCGTGGTATATCTAGTGATAAAAATTGAAAAATAAGCTAGAACTTTCTAATAATATCTAAAGTAAATTAGTAGAATGTATTTCATCAGCCAGATAATAAATTATATATTTCGTTAATCACAATGAGTAAAAATAATGTATTTCAATACAATTAAATTATAAAAATGCAAAACAGTAATAAATTCAATTACACATAAAAAGAAAACTGTCGCTAAGTCTGAAAAAAAATTAAAAAGTACCGGCATTATAGGCTACATCTTTATTAGAAGTATTTCTTTTCCTTTTCTCTCTTTTCACAGAAATGTTTTGAGAAATGCGTCGTTTATCCTGTCTTTCAGCAATAGTCAAAGAAAAACTATCATTAAGTTTTGAGTCCTCTTTTGATTCAAGTGATTTCACGTAGCCCAAATTGTGCTTTTCGACGGCATCCGTAACTGCTATTTCAAGCCTCCTTTTGAACACGAATACCTCTTTTGCGCATTTTCGCCAAATGCAGACTTTCATAACAATTCTGCGTATTGCCTCCTACGCATCTTTCAAGAATGGTGTCTGAAGCTAAACGTTGGTAAACAGGCATGATTTTTTCAACTACTTGTTGCGACAAGCAAGTTCTCATGGAACTATGTGACACTGGGGTTTTACCTTTGGCTATTGCTCTTTTATAAAAACACCATGATGATTTCCCTTCAGGACACTTACCATGCGTAGGCTTTTCGTCAGTTGACAAGCAATGCATCATGCTAGCATATATAGCAGTTTTCATTTTTTGGGTATTAGGAACATTATGTTTATAGCTTTGCTGTACTAATTTTGCAACTTTGTTATGTTTTTATCCGTAAGGCTTCCCTGCTTACGCCCACCAAGAGTCACCTTCTTCACCTTCCACTCTTTTACTTTGTTGCGTAACGATGTGCCTAGCCTCTTTGCAACATGATTCAAGCACTCTTCCTTTTCGATTTTTACCCCAGAACCATGTACTTCATTTTCTGACAAAAATTGAAAAGTTTTCGAGTCGCCATCACTCAGCATGGAAACGAATCTCATTTGGCAATCACTTATTGACCGTCTCCACATAATTAGTGCAGCATGCATCTCCATGGCTCCAGACGTTCCATCGAAATTTTTGTCACACTCATCCATATGTCCTTTTTGCCAAATGTGAAATTCCACACTATCGGCTCCCATATCTCGACCAGTAATTATGCAATTATGACAGTATTTCGACAATACTTCAAAGTCAAGAACAAGTCCACTAAGGACATCGATGATTATTCCTAATCCTAGGTTAGATGTATGTCCTCGCTTTTGCCATGTACCGTCATATGACACACTCACGTCAATGATTTCCTGATATTTTAGAGAAGAATGATGAATTTTTTATGTGAGCTTCTCTAGCTGCTTGACGTGACATTTCGAGCATTTTTTTCTTCACTTCTTTGTTTTTAATTGATAAGTTGTGCATGCATTTGGCAAATGTTTTTTTGTCCATTGTTGGCATGTTGAGCACAGATGAAAAAGTTTCCAAAGCAGCATGCACTCTGCCTATGGATAGGAAGGCACTTACACTAGCTTGCTGTTAATATGTGAATTTTTAGACACCTCTTGGAAACTTGAATACACACTTCCATAGCTTTCATGACATGATTCACATAAAAGTTCCCTTTTTGTAGAATATCCCATGGATTGGTGTTGTTTTATAACAAGGGCACAGTTTGTACAATATTTGCAAGGAACTTTTTGCAATAATTCAGAAACCACAGCCTTGTGGGTGAAAATATAACTTGCCTCAGGTTGGGAAGATGTACTTGGGTCAGATATTGGATCCCTCTGTAATATAAAACTGTTTTTTTCATCAACAGTTTCAGGAGATTTCTGCCATCCCTTCTTGCTGTTTTCAGACAACATCTTCCTCCTTTTGGTAGGACGACCCTTAGGTTTTCTATATCTCGATGATATAAGATCCATACTAATAATTTTATACAATAAATGCGATTTAAAAAGAGCTTTAGTTCTGAAAGGAACTTTTTGTTTTGGTAAAATCAATATAAGGTTTGAGTAAATTTGAACGAAAAATGCAAACCGAAGTTTGAACAAATGTTAAACAAATAATGTCAATTTAGGTCTCAGATACAGTTAAAGCAAAGTGTTGCCAACCTGAACTTGATAAATTAACATTAAAAAATAAAAATTAGTGAGGCTTTGTCTACAGTAAATAAAATTTTTCCTGTCAAAGTGCATGACAGCTACAATAGCATGACATTAGAAAATGTAAACAAAGGGGCGTGGTCATGGTTGACTAATTCAAAAAACTACCCTATAACTCAGTAAAAAATGCATAAAACCAAAAAAAATTTTTTGAGTTTGATAGAGAGGCTAATAAAATATTATAATCAGCAAAAAACTTTTTTGATAATTTGGACAATTTTTCACATTTTAACTGTCCACTGTAGCCTTAAACGGCCATTTTTTTCGTTGTTGTATAGAAGTCTTAAATATAAGTTTTGCCATCTTTTCTAAATAATTTCTACTAGTTTTTTACACCTCTGAAATCTATTGAAGTCTTTCCTTTTTGTCAATTAGATTTTTTCCAGAATTAAATTAATCGATTTTTCCACCAAAAAATTCCCGGGAGTGTGCAATTCGAAATAGTCTGTATCGGTGTGTAAAAGTGCTCAATAATTAAGAATGGATTCAATCTGGATAATTATTGGGAGGAATACTTCAAGCGTTAATCGTACTGTGCTTTCAACTCTTTTTGAATCCTGTGTAAAACCCTTTACTGCCCGGCCTCCCAATGAGCACCAAAAATGGTAGCTCAAGAAGGCCAAAATTTCTGTTCAGTACGTTATGTAGATAGGGAATTGGGTGAATTCAGCGAACGAAACCAATTTTTCAATTTTTTTCATTTTTGTGAAAGCGCCAACAAAGCTGATAACGTAATGAAAATCATTGCATTTTTGGCCGTGAAGATGTGATTAAGGCTGAAGATGCTAAGTCAAGTACAAAAATTCTAAGTGCAAAGTCGAAGAAACCGTACACACCAATACAGTCACAAACATCTTGTACAAAATGCTCCTTCTTTGTCTCTTATGCTTTATTAATATCGGTCTACACACAGATATAGAACTACACTGCTGGCCACCGTAAATGCAACACCCTGAAGCAAGCACGCAAATAACATGAAATTTACAACATGCATTAGCGGAGGTGAGATGTGCAAATGATTAGAATTTCAACGCAGACATACATCACGTACGCCTGTGGCGCCACCTCAAAGTGCTATTTAAGGCTTGGAGATTTCGACAATTTCAAGCTCGGAAATTGTGTTTTTCTTGTGGTTTTTTCAAAAAACGATCAGTTATGTCTCGTAGAAAACAGCGATCAGCTTTTGATTAAGTATCCAAATTCGACAGAGGAAGGACAGTGGCCTACCGAGATTGGGGATTATCTTTCAGGGAAATCGGTAGTCGTGTTGGACGAAACCAAACCAATGTAATGCGGATATGTGACTGTTGGATGCAGGAGGGTACAATGGAACGACGTATTCGATCGCATCCACCTCAGTGTACCACTTCACGTGAGGACAGGCAAATTATGCCCATGGCAGTGACGAATCGCTCAGTCACATCACGAAGTCTCAGTCACAGCACATTGAGTCTGTAATGCATCATTCAGTGTCTGCGCGTACAATTCGACGCGGTTTACAACAGAGTGGTCTGTCCGCAAGACGTTTATTGCTTGGTCAACCTTGACGCAGAACTACAGACGTCTCCACCGCCAATGGTGCGATGAAAGAAAGATGTGGGCGGGAGAATGGAATGAAGTTGTCTTTACTGACGAGTCACGCATCTGTCTGCAACACCATGATGTTCGGATTCGAGTCTGGAGACACCGTGGAGGAAGGATGCTGAACAGCTGCGTTATGCACCGCCACACTGGTCCTGCACCGGGTATTATGGTATTGGGTGGTATTAAATATCACTGATGCACTCCTCTAGTACGCACTGCCCGAACTTTAAACAGCCAGCATTACATCTCCGAGGTGTTGGAGCCAGTTGTCCTTCCTTACCTTCAGGGCTTGGCCACAGACACATTTCAACAGGATAGTGAGCGACTACACGTGGCACGCATTGTCCAAAAGTTCTTCGTGAATCACGAGATTGAATTGCTTCCCTGGCCGGATCGCTCTCCGGATCTTTCGCCGATAAAAAGCATGTGGTACATGGTTGCTCAATGATTGACCCAGATTACATCCGCCGCTGCCACACGAGATCAACTTTGGCAACGTATGAAAGCTGCTTGGTCTGCTGTACCCCAAGAACACATGCAAAGTCTCTGAATCAATGCTGAGGCGTGTGGCAGCGGTGATCTCCAACAATATCGGCTACTCTGGCTACTGATTCTGGCACTTCACAGAAGTCTATAAATTTAATTATTTGATACTTGGTCAACATGTTATCTACATAATAAATTTTGTTGTGCTATCTCTTGTCTTTCTTGGTGTTGCATTTACGGTGACCAGCAGTGTATTTCCAAGCTCGCTGGGGAGCCAGGGTTGTTACTAAGGTTTCTGATTTCCCAATTTTTTCTTATCCCTGAAATACATCAAAAAGTCAAAACAATAATTAAAAACAGGGTATTTATAAATATCAATAATAATTGTACAAAATTAGAAAAATAACATTTTTGCTCCAATTTCCAACTGAGCAAAAACTGATTAATTTTCAGATTTTTAATGTTTTTATTTGTATTAAAATTAAAAATATATGTCATGTTACTATTAATATAACCGAAAAAGGTTTAAAAGAGTAAATAGTGTATGGAATATATTTCTTTCATGATCCCTTCAAAATTAGTATAACTTTATGAGGCCGACAGAAAATTCAAAAAATCTGCCTTGGTTCTCTAATGAAATTCCACAGATGTTTTGATAAATAATTTTCAAATGCAATTAGTAATGACGTCTTCAGAAAATTTTTTTCGGATGAATGAATAATTATTCTGAAGAAATGAAATTATAAATTTGAATATCATGGTTACGTATTCAGCGTGTACGAAACATTGGGAATTTTGGTTGTTAACTCGGTGAGTTATCTTGTTCCAATAGTATGTATGTACGATATAAACACTTTTATTATAAATAAATATAATCTACGCAACTAATTGACATACAAATATTTTAAATTAGAAGTCTAAATGACCTTTAGATAGTATATACTCATTTTAATATATAATATATAAGCGTGCATAATTATTTAAACATTGACCTTAACAGAAAATTGATTAAATAAACATATTTCCCCGTTGAATGGGCAGGAAAAGGTGAGCTGCTTAACACTTGCTAGCGAAAATATAGTTAAAAGAAAAACAGACATCCGATCATAATTACATATTCTTGCCCAGAGTAAATCAGAATTTTACACTTCTATCATGTGGTCAAAAGCACACACACACAATTTTTTTTGCTTATAAGTTCGTAATCATCCTATCTATAACATAAGTTGAATCTGAAAGAGCTTTTTCAAAATTAAAAATTTTAAAATGTAGAATATGGAGTACTATGATGTAAACTAAAATCTGGGTTAATTTTTTTAAAGCGCATAGAGAAGGATGTTTTGGCTAAAGCAAATTTGGGCATATAATGCAGGAAATATTTGCATAGGGCGCTTGGAGTTAATTGGCTAATTAATGAATCAACTACTATTTTGCTTATGTAATTTAGTCACTGTTATTTATTGTTTGTAGGTATTTCTACAAAGGTAAATATGTTTTTTAAATATTTTTTATGATTATGATGATGACAAAGAAGGAGATCTTATATACATGACTGTTTTTCATATGAGGCTTTAGGGCTGGCACATATCTTCCTTCCTGGGCCGATTTCTTTGATCAATTATTCACCGAGTACGAGTTAAATTTACATAATTTAGATTAAAGGTAAATTCATAATACAAACAAACATAATTATGTAATACAAATATACAGAGATAAAAATAATAATAATGGAAATCTCAAAGTTTAAGTGTAAGAATAAAAAACTATATAAAATTCGAGCTTTCTTGAAAATGCACCAAAAACTATATAAGAATTTTCAAAACAAATGGACCGTTCAAACTCATACCACCACTTCTTGTTGATATTTTTCTCTTATTTTGCCATTCAATTGTAAATAAATGAATCATTATTGGAAGGAAATGATTTATTTTAGAGTCCCACTTTTTAAACATAGCAGTGGAAAATGCAGATGGGAAAAAAATATTGAATAATTTTATTGGAGATATTGTTTGCTACTTGTAAACAAAAAGTTTACCTCTTATGAATATCCACATTGTTAACTAAATACCTAAACTATGAACCTACATTACATTGTGTGAGAAATTTAAATAGAATTTAAAAATGGACAAAAAGCGCTCTGTTCAAAAATCCCATGAAAACACTCCTCCAAAGAACAACCGCTTGTGACCATATAACATAAAAGCAGCAATCCAATCTCAGCTGAGGTATTTGGTCTTGGATTGAAGAGGCAGTCGAAATAAAAATTTTAGTTTAGAATGAATGGAAGGATTTTTAGTGATAGAATGAAACCAAACTTTTGTTAGCATTTTGGAGATGTGGACACTAAATAAAAATTCTTAGAGGACATGCGGATACATAATAATCAGTGTCCAAATGGAACCACCAACACAATTGAGTAATTTGAAGTATCTTTTAATTTAAAGTAATGCAAATAAGAATCAAATGGGTCATGGTTAGTTATTACCATGAGTCCACAAAGTTTGAAGACCATTGGTTTACTATAGTAGTCTTCAAATAGTGTTACATGAGTCGCAATAAACATTTGAAATGAAAATTATGTGTATGCAAAATGGATCCATATTCTCCATGAAGTTTGCATAAACACACATATCTAAAGCTCATTACAATAAGTAATATTTAAACTTTGCTTATACAAAA
Source organism: Trichonephila clavata (assembly GCA_019973975.1). Taxonomy (NCBI): domain Eukaryota; kingdom Metazoa; phylum Arthropoda; class Arachnida; order Araneae; family Nephilidae; genus Trichonephila; species Trichonephila clavata. The sequence continues at coordinate 8,362 of BMAO01009116.1, read as the reverse complement.
CTTTATTTTGAAATATACTCTTCTGAATTTTTATAATAATACTAGCTGTTACCAGCCCGCTTCGCTGGGTATTTCATGATGTTTTATAAATTTTTACTGCTTATATATATGTATAAATTATTGATATCTAAGTCCTAGCATTAAGAATTCGATTGAATTGAAAAATATACTTATACCTGTAACTGTCACCTGTTGATAAAAAATAAGGGCAGAACTCATCTAATTTGTATTTTCTAAAAATCTCTAAAATTGAAGCATAGAATGATGTTTGCTCTTTCGTAACTCAAAAACCATGTGGATTTCCGCAAAACCAATTTTCGGTGGATCTCTACTCCATAAATTGAACATGCAAGCCAAATTTCAAGTCTAAATCTAACAGAAAAAAGCAAAAGTTTTACTATAAATATCCCCGAAATCCCGTTGAGAGCCGTTTTCCAAAATTACCGCTCTTAGCGGATTTCAATTCAACAAAAGAAAAATGCAAACCAAATTTCATTATTATAGTCCTTGTAGCTCGAAAAAAGTAATTTTTTTTGTCAATACGTCCCAGTAACCCCCTGCAACCCCCCAGATCTTGATTTGCTTAAAAGTTATTCTTAGTGGATCCCTATTCAACAAAAGAAACATGCTTAACAAATTTCAAATATATGGGTCTAACAATTAAAAACAGGAATTTTTTTCTGTAACTCCTCTTGACCCCTCGCAAACATCTTTGGGGGTCAATTTTCAATTTTACTCTTTGTTAGAGGAACTCTATTTCATGAAAGGAACATGCCTACCAATTTTCAAGCAGGATGATCAAGTAGTTTAAAAATGGAAATATTTATCGATTACGCCTCTTAATGTACCGAAATTAAACTTGGTAGTTGATATTCGCGAAACCCATTTTGTAGCGGTTCTCTACTTTACGAAAGGAATCTGCTTATCAAATTTCAAGACTGTACGTCTAACAGTTTAAAAATGGGGATAATTGTCTATAACGCCACTTGGGCCCCCGCTACGCCACTTCTGGGTATGTTTTCACAAAACCCATTTTGTAGGGGAATTGCACTCTATGAAAGGAATCTGCTTAGCAAAATTTGAAGACTGTGCGTCCAATTAATTAAAAATGCAAAAAAAAATATCAATAACGCCCCTTGAACCCCCGCAACACCACCTAGGGGTCGATTTTCACAAAACACATTTTGCAGTGTATTTCTATCGTATGAGAGGAATCTGCTAACCAAATTTCAAGACTGTGAGTCTAATAGTTTAAAAAAGAAATAATTATTTATATCTGCCCTTATCACCCCTTGGGGGTCAATTTTTCCCAAACCTGTTTTGTAGCGGATATTTACTCCATGAAAAAACATTCCTACCATTTTTAAAGCAGGTAGGTCAAATAGTTTAAAAACGAAAATATTTATCTCTTACGCCACTTATTCCCCTGCAACGCCACTTAGAGGTCTGTTTTCACAAAACCTTCTTATAGCTGATCTCTACTCTATGAAAGAAATCTCTTTATCAAATATAAAGACTGTGCGTCTAATAGTTAAAAAATGGAAATAATTATCTATAACGCCCCATAAGTCAACTCAACGCCACTTGGGGGCAATTTTCACGAAACCCATTTTTAGCGTATCTCTACCCTATAAGAGGAATATGCTTACTAAGTTTCAAGACTGTACGTCTAATAACTTAAAAATAGAAATTTATAACGCCCCTTAAATCCCCCGCCCCCGCAACACCCTTTGGGGGTCAATTTTCCCAAAACCCATTTTGTAGCGGATATTTACTCCAGGAAAGAAACTTACCTACCAATTTTCAAGCAGGTAGGTGAAGTAGTTTAAAAACGGATATATTTATCTATTACGTCCCTTAATCCCCCGCAACGCCACTTAGAAGTCTGTTTTCACAAAACCCGTTTTGTAACTGATCATTATTCTACGAAAGGAATCCATAAATCAAATTTAAAGACAGTGCGTCAAATAGTTTAAAAATGGAAATATTTATCTATAACGCCCCCTAAGCCCCTGCAACGCCACTTGGGTGTCGATTTTCAGCAAACTCATTTTGTAGCGGATCTCTACTCTCTGAAAGGATCCGCTTATCCAATTTCAAGATTGTACATCAAGTAGTTTAAACATGGGAACAATTATTATTAAAGCCCTTAACGTTTCGAATTTCGGAAAAAATCCTTTCTTAGCTGATGTCTACTCTATCAAAGGAACATGTCTACCAAATTTCATATCTGTAGGTTGAATAGTTCCAGAGATTTCGTGATTAGTCAGTCAGTCAGTCAGTCAGTGAGTCGCTTTTCTCCTTTATATATATAGACTAGCTATTCGACGACGCTTTGCTGTGGCATTGTTTCAATACGTTAGTTCAATATTAATCTAAGCTATTCAATGCAGTCAAATTAATCATCGTTTATAATTTTGGAGGGTTGAAATAAAGTATAAACAACAAATTATTTTAATTTTGCATTTCATTCATCTCCTATTTGAGTGTAGTATATTGCATGAATTACTAACGAAGTCGTTAAGTAAAAACAAATGAAGATTTAATTTTATAAATGTGATAAATAACGTTGATGCTTTGCAATTTTTAAAATTATTTTTTTCATTTTAAAGTATAACAACAAATAATTTTATACAACTAATCGCTAATCGGTGCACAATATTTTTTGGTAACCCGTTGTGACGGGTCTATCCGCTTTAATTTCCAAACTAATCCTTTTGGGTAACTTTGGGGCCAGCATTTATTCTATTTCACAGCCTGTTCGGGAAAAACACGAGATAGTTATATGCTAATTAGTTCGACTATATAAAGTCTAGATTTCGTAAGAGTGAGAGAGAGAAGGAATTGCCAAACTAAATGTAAGCATCGTCTACGGATCACTTCAACGAGCTTCACGCGCATTTGATAGTATTACATCAAGTATTGGATTAATCATTAAAGGAATCAAATTAAGTACTGACCTGAGTTTAGCAAGAATTCGTCTCCTTGTCAGTTCTGATAGCTGAGATTACTTAGACGGGAATATTAGGGTTGAATGTTAGATTTGAGTATCAGGATTAATCTAGGCATTAGATAATCACTTCAGGGTTTCCACTTATAGATTGAACTTGTGCTTGTTAAATGTGTTTGTTTGTCTTCAATAAATAATTATTGTTATGGCTTTTGTTGGTGATGATATGTTTCCTTCTACACCATGCGGGCCGGGCAATGTGAACCCAGTCCAAGATAGGACAGGGGCACGACAATGGCACCCAACGAGTTTGTCCTCAGGTCATTTCTCCCTTAACCCCGAGATAGGAGTCGGATCCAATTTTAGGCTCTTGCCTGATATTTTCTTTTCTGATGTTGAGAAAATATAGAGGAATTTTTGGAAGATATTGACAGTAATGTTAAGTTTTACGAGATACCTAATAATTTGGCATGTTATTACCTTAAAGGGCGTCTCAGAGGCCGTGCGTTAGACTGGTTCGATGTCTTTGGAACTTTGATAGTGAAAGGGAATGCTACGGATTTCGCACAACTGAAAGAGGCTTTTAAAGCAAATTTCCCAGCGGTTAGGAATAAGACTGAATTAGGAATAAGACTAAGCAAGTCAGGTTCTATTCGTCGTATCAGGGTCACGGTCAGGCTCCGTCTGATTTTATTTACAGCCTCCTCAAAATACCTAAAACAATTGGGATTAAATATGTCGGAAGATAGTTTGATCGAACATATTGTTGCCCGTTTGGAACCACAATTGATGGAATATATAGAGATTAGAAATCCAACTACTCAATTGCAGTTGGTTCAGATGATATCTAAATACGAGGACAGATATTTGAGGAGAGACAATCCGGGTTCGAGCAATAATAATAGTGAAAGACGAGCTTGTGATGTGATTAGGAGGTCTAACGAAGGTCGTACTAATAGAAATTGAAGAGATACTGGGGTAGTTGAACGTCAAATTGTTAGGAGGCAGGGTTATAGAACTTCCTCTGGGACGAGACCTCAGAGAAACCATGATAATCAAGGGTTCGAGAACAGGAACCGTATTGATAGGAATGAGCGTGGATTCGAAAGTCGTGATAGAAGAGATCAATATAGAAATAGGGGTCCGAGTGATAATTTTGAACGGGGGTCGAATAATCGATGAAATAGGGGTAGTCATAAAAATTTAAACTTTTTAAGCGTTCGAAATCAAGATCGATCGCATGTTGATGAGAAACCTCCTATAAGGGTTTCTGCTTTAAGGATGTCCCCTGTAGAACTCCCGTATGTGCCAATTTTGGTGAACAACATCTTCACTAAGGCATTATGGGATACTGGAGCCGAGAAGTCGTTCATCTGTGAAGAAACATATAGGGCATATTTTTCTTTTAAACTAATAAAAAAGTAAAATGCAAAAGTTATAACGGCTCAGGGCGCCAGTTGCAGCAATGTAGGGACGATAGAATTAGAAATACGAATTAGAGAATTCACCAAAAAAATGGGATTTTCACATATTAGCGGATCTCGAATATCCATACATTTTAGGTGTCGATTCTATACGAAACGCGAAGATTACCATGATTTTCGAGGAAAAGTCTTTAGCGATTCCGGATTCGCAAATCGAAGAATGTAATGTTGAATGGGAACATAGACCAGGTGTTGAAAATGTTGTGCCAGATTTGTTGTCGCGGAACTCTTTTTAAAATTTTGAGGATAGCAATATAACTTGTGCAGTAATTAGAGATTTGGTACTTTCGTCAAGAGAGCAATTCATTTCCGAAGAAAGGCAGGACCCTGAGCTGGGTCATATTTATCGTTATTTGCAAAGCACCGATGACAGTACGGTGGATGCGTCAGTCTGTGGAAACTGGTCTCAGGATTTTAAGAGAGTGGGTGGCTTGTTATTTTATGTGAAGTACGGATCCACTCTTGGAGAAATGAGAGTATATATTCCACCGTCACTGCGAGGTGCAATAATGCGCGAATTTCATGATAAGCCTATGGCTGGACATCTTGGATTACGGAAAACATATTTACGCGTGAAGGATGCATGTTATTTTCCATACATGCGTAGGGAGTTACATGATTATGTTTTGACATGCGAGACATGCCAAACATTTAACTATAAGAACGTGTTACCGGCCGGTCATTTAATACCGATTGTAACTAATTATCCGAAAGAAATAGTTTCATTAGATTTATTAGGCCCCTACCCAGCATTGAAACTTCAAAGATATCGATATATTTGTGTCATAACGGATCATTTTACGAAGTGGTTAGAAATAATACCCCTCAGAAAGGCGTCCGAAAAAATAATCGCCAATGCCCTGTTCGAAAATTATATTTCGCGATATGGAGCTCCATCAAATTAATCAGCGACAACGACCCAAAATTTGTATCCGAAGTTTTTGAAAATTTAAGTGATAGATTAGATATAGAGCATGTCAAAACAGTAGTGTATCGACCTCAATCAAATCGAACGGAACGTGTTAATCGCGATTCATTACAAATGATTGCTTCTTTTATAAATTATAATCATGAATCCTGGGATAGGTTTCTAAATGAATTCGCATACACATAAAAAACGGCAGTCCATGAAACCATGGGAAAGACCCCAGCAGAATTATTTTTGGGCAGGAAACTTATTACCCCATTTCAAAAACTTGTGATGGTGACAGATAATACAGAAGTTGTGGTTGGGAATATTGAAAAGGTGTTTGAGGAAGCTAGGTAGAATACAATGAAAAAGCAATAAAAGTGGGCGAAATATTACAATAAAAGGAGACGCGAAATTAACATTAAGGTGGATGATTTAGTGTTGGTCGAAACTCACCCTATTAGTTCAGCCAGTAAAAAGGTGGTTGCTAAGTTCTGCCCTAAGTTTGAGGGTCCTTTTAGAGTTGTGAGTGTTAAAAACAATAATGTTGTAATTTGGAAGGCAGGTAGAAGAACTACAGTCAATATAGATCAGGTTCGAATTTACCATCAGAGAAAAAGTGATGAAAGTTTAGTGGAAGTAGATTGTTCAATTAGTAGAGGATCCGAGTATCAATCGAGTAGTTTTGAGGATGGTAGATATGGGTTAGATAGGTCAGAAGGTTCTAAGAGTAATGAGTCTAGTGGAAGACAGGAGAGAAATGAAAATGATAGAGTAGGGAATAAAAGTAATCACAGAGAGAAAAAAAGGAGCGGACAAGAGCTGAATAAGAGTCGGTGTAAGAGGGCGATATCTGACTTTCTATCCCAGACGATACACAAAATTAGGAAAAACCAACACTCCAGAAGTCTAAGAGAAAACAAGAGTCGCTTCCAGAGGTGCCGAGGAGTAAAAGAGCACATATCCAAAGAGAAGTCTACAAACGAAGGATCCCGTCCTCCATCTCGTCGAATGGGCAGACAAGGGAGAGAAATAAAGTCGAAGATCGCTACAGTAGACTAGTTCCAGAAAAAGATCGCCAACAACTACGAATGAGACAACAGAAAAGGCCCAACTTCAGCAATTCCAAAAACGGCAGAGAAGTCTATGGGAAAGCTAGATCAAGATCACCAATAGGATCATTGACAGGCCATTAAAGATCCACCCAATCTAGAGGAGATCAAGAAGGACGAGGTCACAACTATACAACTTGAGGAGTCGCCGAGACTATAGACCAGACTGCCAGGAGCCAGGAGGGAGTCAACCCAGCAGAAGGTCCACGTCATTGGAGGTGCAGATAGGCGACATTAAAGAAAGAAGAGGAGCAAGATATTAGCCAAGTTGTATTGTTTAATTTATATTTTTACTGACAGGCAGTCGGTTGAATTTTTGCAAGAAGCAAGTCTCGTTTTGTTAATAATGTTGTTTAATGCAAAAGTTTCACTACGTTGAGTGAAATAACTTTTGTATATTTAAATATATTCTAAATTGTGGAAAGCATATGTATGTTTACATTTGTTTACCTTATCGAAAGGCTTAGCTAAATGTGCGAGAATTCATTGTATTGTTTGTTTATATTGAATATTTTGAAAATTGTATATAAATGTGTATAAATAAACATATTGAAGTGATTGATAGTATATATCTGGTTTTTGGGACTCGCGGCGTAGAGAGAGGAAATTAACCATAACACTAACAGCGCTACGCGATTGGAATGGGAGTTTTATTTTTAGAAACCAGATAAAATTTGTAAAGTTTTTGACAAGTTAAATATGTGTGAATTCAATGTTGTTGTGTATAAAGTGTTCAAAATTTTTTTTGTACGTCCACATATCCAGTTCTCATTTTAGGGTGGCTGACCCTGATGTTTTGAAGATTATGTGTTGAAGATAATAATTGTGTAATTCTAGATATATTTAAAATATCTAAGATCACGGATTGTGTACGGCCGGGTTTTTCCCTCCAGTGGGAGGTTTTTCCTTGGTCCTCGCCCAAATGGGGTACACCTTATATAATGAATGTAAAAGTTATAAATCTGGGAGTGATAATAAAGTTTGAGCTAGTAGTTTTGAGTGTTTCTTTAGCGTATTGTTCTATAAAAGTTATTGCTAAACTAAAATTTAAGATGTCTAGATAAATTAAGACTTAAAATTTTAAACGTAATTTATATCGGGCCATTGAGCCCCTTTTATAAATCCCGTTTTTTTTTCTTGAGGGAGTCTGTGACGGGTCTATCCGCGTTAATTTCCAAACTAATCCTCTTGGGTAACTTTGGTGCCAGCATTTATTCTATTTCACAGCCTCTTCGGGAAATACACGAGATATTTATATGCTAATGAGTTCGACTATATAAAGTCTAGATTTCGTAAGAGTGAGAGAGAGAGGGAATTGCCAAACTAAATGTAAGTATCGTCTACGGATCTCTTCAACGAGCTTTACGCGTATTTGATAGTATTATAGCAAGTATTAGATTAATCATTAAAGGAATCAAATTAAGTACTGACCTGAGGTTAGCAAGAGTTCGTCTCCTTGTTAATTCTGATAGCTGAGATTACTTAGACGAGAATATTAGGGTTGAATTTTAGATTTGAGTATCAGGATTAATCTAGGTATTAGATAATCACTCCAGGGTTTCCACTTATTGATTGAACTTGTGCTTGTGTTAATTGTGTTTGTCTGTCTTCAATAAATAATTATTGTTATGGCTTTTGATGGTGGTGATATGTTTCCTTCTACACCAGGAAGGCCGGACAATGTGAACCCAGTCCAAGATAGACAGGGGAACGACACCGTATTTTGCTAACTTAAATAGATTCAATGGTTTCCGCAAACGTAAGCTTGTAGTATTTAGTTGCCCATTCCAAAAACATAGACTTTCTAAGTCCAAGTATCAAATGAATATTGTTCGAGTTTCAGATTCCTTTAGTCATCGCGAAAGCCAAACTAATCGAGAATTGAAATTTTTGAATGGTATTAGAA
>BMAO01009115.1:0-22832 GCA_019973975.1 Trichonephila clavata | reverse complement strand
AAGTGTTCCAAACGTCTTTTTCTGCCATCCTGAGATGCTTCAAAAACGCACCACACGTTTTTTCCCGTAAGACCGGGGACTCACCAAAAATGCACCAAACGTGTTTTTTTCCTCCTCAAGTAACAGCTTCGAAAGTGTTAGAGACGTCTTTTTCCGAAATCCTTTCCCCCTTTAAAGGCTTAACATCTTGAAGGATAATTAGGGAGGGTTGGGGTGACACAAAGGACTCTGACAGGAAGTTTTTATGGCTTGCCCCGTTCTTCCCCTGCAGCAATCGTAAAAAACTGGGAAGAATTTAAAACCTCCAGAGCGTACGGACTATCAGTTAAAGTTTGTAAGTAAACTTGACTTGAATTTTTTTTGGGTTTGAAATAAATAAATTCTTTGATGTAGTTTTCACGATCTAAGCATTTTTATAAATTTTTCATTTAAATCATTTTTTAAGTTCCATCACATAAGTAATATAGATGATATACTCACTTTTGATTTAATATTAATTTGAAATTCAACGAATTAGGAAGAAAAAGGGTAGCTTGATAAAATCACATTTTTTTCTTTACCTTAAAATTCTCAAGTAGCATTAAGTTTTTTTATAATGTATCTCTAAAAATATCTATGATATATCTATATTTAAATTCAAAGTATATATCAAAATAATGAGGATGATTTACAGTTTCGTTTTTCTTATTTTAAATTAATTCTTCTAAGTTTTTTTTAAAAGGAATTATTTCGTTTGTGTCAAAAATTTATAAAAAAAAAAGGTTCAAAATTTAAAACCTGTTAAACTTTTAAAATTCTAAACATGAAAAATTTTTAAGTTTCTGTACAACAGAACTTGCAAAAATTTTGTACGCATTGATAAAAATAACAGCAAAAAAAAACCTATTTAAATCCTTTAGTTTTTCATAATATCAAAGCCAGGTGTTCAGAGTATCTTACATACAATTCCTAGTTTTGTATTGTTTAGATAACGAATTATAATAGAATTTTTAATGTCTGAACTTCAGTTTCCTTCAAAGAGAATGGGAACAACAAGCTCAAATTTTTAAGCTTGAATCTTCGGGCAAAGAGAAATGAAAAGCACCTGGACAAATTTACAGTTGACATTTGCGTCAATAAATAAATATAAAGATGCATTTTAAATTCAAGTTAAAAAAACAATCTATTTATGCAAAATCTCTTATAATTTAGATTCTATTATAGAGGTTGGCTGAAGAACAAGTAATTAAAATTTGGACATTTTTTGTAATCTTAACCATACAAAACCATGAATTTTATATTAGCTGCTCTGAAATTCTGCATTTGAATTTCGAAAAATATATTTATGTAGGTATCTCGCGTACGCAGTTGAAAAATATTTACCATAAATACTAATAATTCTTTGAATATTTAAAATTTAAAATTGAATTTTTTATATATTCCACTTCTAATATTTTTTCATTTATTCCGTAAATTTCATACAATTTGGTTGAGTGAGTGAGTGAATATTAACGTCGCTCTGTTCAGCTACACTCGAGAACTTTTGGCGACGAACCTCGTCATTTTGAAAAATGGTCAAGTGACGAGATGACACCTGTGCTAGCACCTCTCTCCTTCTCCTAACTACCACACCACACCACAGAGGGACGTTTCAGCTCTTAACAGATTTAACGTGCATCGTACCCCTACACGGCGGGTCTTCAGTGGTAATGGGCTCGAACTCATGATACGCCAGCCACGAGTCCGTTACCTAGAAAAGGTTTACCTGTTTCATTAAAAGATTCTAAAGTGAAGAAAGTGGAAATTATTGCCTTCCAAAAGGGAAAAATGTGTGTTTTGAAGTACAAGGATAAAAAACCCCTGCATATGATTAGCATTTTTCATAACGCTGATATGATGGAAGTGAAAGCCAAGAAACGAGATTCTGTGAAAATGAAACCAAAAGCAGCGGAGTTTTATAATACCACCATGGGTGGTGTTGATAGATCATACCAGTGTCTATCCTACTATCCTGTTGCCCGAAATCAACAAAGGAAATACTACAAGAAGATTTTTCCACATTTGTTAAATCATATTGTGTGGAATTCCTTCACTATCTATAAAAAAAATGGCGGTATTTTAAATCATATTGGTTTTTGAATGAAACTGATTGAACGATTGATAGAAGAAGGAAGTAGTAATTCCGATTCTCAAAACTTTGTTACCTCTGAAATTTCTGAAAATGTATTCCGTTTAATTGGAAGGCATGAATGGAAATATGTGCTTCATAATGGCTTCATATGTGGAAAGTGACTCTTCAAGAAAAAACACAAACCACCACGAAAATGTGTCGTATGCAACCTTAAGAAAAATGATAACGGAAAACGCATTCGAAGAAAAACACGTTTTGAATGTAAAGACTGTAATGTTGGACTGTGTGCAGCGCCGTGTTTCGAAAAATATCACACTGTGACAGTGCTATAAACGACGTATATCAATCAATCAATGACGTATCTATCAATGTATACAAAATCTTTTTTCTTAAAATTAACGGTTTAAAAATGTTTTGAACAAATATATTTGTTTTTGCCCTCTATATGCATATGTACACTTCTAGCTTCAGTAATGTACAATTGTTTAGATAAACTTTTGGCTTTGTAAAAGGTATTTTGCTTTGACTAAACATTTTATAGCAAATTTTAATAATATTTTGTATACTTCTTTGATAATTTTTGCTATTTATACCTGTTTAAATTATTATTTATAAAAGTTTCTTTGCAATTGTTTGTAAATTGAACAAAACCTTTTCTTACACAATTATGTATATTTGAGGATGAATTCTGATTTATTTTATATTTAGTAAATACAAAAATTTTTGTAAATTGCTTTTTCTTTGCAAATTTATTTGTTTTAAAGCATGCATATTTATATAATGAAATTTCAAACAACCCAAATTATGTGTCGGGCTTTTCCTCCATTAAAGGCTTTTAGGATTTTAGAAATCATCTTGTAATTATTCATTATATATTTAATAAGGAAAAATATTTCCATACATAAATAAATTTTTGGTCCCGTAAGTATATAATTGTTTTTAGCTACAGTTTGTAAAATTTATTGGAATTTGTTGTGGGGCCGGAGTTTTACAAATTATGATTGTTTTTGACTGCACTAAGTTATATATTTATATTTCATTCTTTTTACATTATGAGTAGAAGTCATAAACAGTAAAATATATTTTTGTTTTATATTCAAATTATGCTATTATATTGATTCTGAAAATAATAAGTTAGTTTGACAAGCCATTATTTAACAATTTTAAAGCATTGAGCATTTTGGAAGTTTTTAAAACTTTTATAAAATACTAAATAATTAAAATATTTAATTATTCTAAATGATTTATATTTCTTAGATTATTGGAAACAAAAAGTATAGAATTTAAAATCTATTTCTTTGTTGGATTTTAATAATTATTTTTATAGCTAAACCTGGAAAAACACGAAATTTTTCAAATATTAACTTTAAGATTTTTTAAAAAACATAACTGGAGCTCCCAGTCCTAAATCCATATGAACTTTTATGGATCATATGTTTGGGAGTATTTACAAGATATTTCAAGATTAGAAAAAAAAAGCGTTAGGGATTAGAAAACACATTTTCAAAATTAAAAGTCTGAAAAAAACACATTTATAAAATTTGGAAAGGCAAAAACAAAATTTAATAGTGTCTGTAAAGCTCTAATTTTTAATATGTTATTTTCCAACTTATGTTCTACATCCAAACACTACTTGAAATAATTATGACTGAAAATATCTTTTTTAATTCAAAATATTCTTTTACGCAATATTAATAACATTTGTTACTTTGATAGATTATTCGGTTTCATCTTAACCTAATATTTTCACAGGAGCTTTAAATACACAAAACATTTATACACACAAAATAATAGTGATATAAAGGTAATCCCGAAATCACCAAGTTTGTAAATAATGTCAATTTTTTTTTTCTAAATCGGGGTAGTTTAGCAAGTTTGGGTTTTTGTTGCATGACTTGAAAATACTATAGTAGTACTATAAAATATTTACTATAATGTAGTTTAGACATCAGGGAAATATTTAGTTCTTTCTACAAAATTTGTATTCAGAACATTTACATTTTGAAGTCTAATTGTAACATCATCTGTGAAAGCTGGATTTTAGATTTATAAATTTCAGTCGCGTATTCCTTCCCTTTCAAATGTTATTTCTCACAGAAGCCTGCTTACATTTTTGTCATGCCATTTCTCAACAGGAAAAAATTAATGAAAACGAAGTAAAAAGCTTTTAAATTATATAAATTATGTGTACAAATAAATATAGTGGTCTTTAAATCAATCTTAATTAAGTAAATGTGAGAGAACTCAAAAGCTTCAAAACATAGCAAACAGAAATGATTTTAGAAATTAAAATTTCAGTTAATACCCATTTCACAGGAAAAAGTGGCTTGTGTTCAAAAATTCTTGCAATATAGAATGAATTATGAGGATGATGAATTTATACTGTTAATATTTAAGAATAAAATAACAATTTGTAAGGTTCTAATCCTGGAATTAAGGATACATCTCTAAATGTTAAAATTGCTTATAAAATTTCTTATATTATTAATTGTCAGTTAATTTTACTTATGTAAAATGTTTTAAGTGTACTGTTTTTAAAAGACAAAATTAATCAGTAATGCACACACATCTTTGCAATGACTGAATTGAAAGATGTAGTTACGGATGACAATTTCCCATTTATAAATATATGCGAATATGCATTTAAAGGATGCAGAAAGATGAAAGAAACGGAAAGATGAAAATCAAATCTGAGTAGAAAATGGGAAGAAACGCTTTTGCATTTAACACATTTAAGAAAAATATATTTCCTTATTAAAATTATTGATTGAAAGTGTATTATGTGGTTCCGACACAAATGCTGAAGTGGTGAGAGTATTATTTTATTCTTAGTGCAAGTTGTTATGATGAGATTTGATTTATGCCGAAAAAATTCATTCAACAGAAAAGTATAAATTTAAAGATTAAAATTTGCATAAATTAAAAGTATTAAAATCTCTTTAATGTTATTTTAAATTAAAAATATAATAAAATGCAGAAAGCCCAGTTTTATTGTACAAACTTCTTCATCGTATATATAACAGAGGTTCCCAAACTTTTTTGTCTCATAGACCCCTTGCCATGTTTTTCGGTTTCGGGTAGACCCCTGCCTACCTAATATTAATTTTTTGCAAATTTATCAACTTAAATGTCTTTTTGATAATTGGTGCTACTACTTTCAAAAAATTAAATTTTTAACTGTAATGAAGTATAGTTCTGCGTTTAAAACTTAAGAAGCGCATATAATGAATTAAAGTTAAAACAAAATAACTGAACAAATGCTTTTAAAGAGAAGGATGAATCTGGTGTTTCAATTACAAATTTTCAATATTTAATACCAATCTTGTCAGGTTTAACCCTAACCTTCCTTTTTCGTAAGTGCCTACTGCTTTTCCTTTCTTTTTTTGTTTTGAGATTGGCAAACTCAGTGAAACTCCCTCTCACAAGGAAAAACACATTTAAAAACTTTCTCATGATATTCCATATTTTGTGACAAATATCAAGTATGTCTTTTTAAAGCCAAAATTACTGACATCCGTTTCTATAAGATCTTCATTAGGACCTATTCTAATAAGTTCCTATTGCAATATGACACTTTTTTTTTCAAAGCGACTATTTGAAATCATTGTCTACTGCTGTATTACTAAAAACACAATCTCAAACTTAGTTTCAAAATCTGAGTAGGGGCATTTAAATGTTAAACGTAGGTTAAAATGTCCTGACAGACTGTGACAAATTTAAAAAATTCGTGACGTTCAATATTATACTTCTTTAGCTTAATTTTGGAAAAAAATGCTGAAATATTCCTTGTATTAATAAAATTTATGTTATCACCTAGTATGGTAGTCAACTTTTATGTTGTTAAACTAACCTCACTAAATTTAGTAAACGTCAAATTGGTAAAATCTGGTTCCCACTGGATCAAATTTTTTTAAAGATTAACGTCATGATCTGGTTTAATGAGAACCACGATCATAGACCCCCATTTACACCTCATGGGCCCCCAAATTATTTTTTAACTCGCGGGGAACTCTTGCAGGTCGTCATAGACCACTGGGAGTGCATATAGATACCTTTGGGAATCATTGGTATATAATGATACCACATTTATTCTCATTTTGCTTTTTTAAAAAAATGATCACTTTTACTTTTTTACCTCATAATTTTTTTTTTTAAAAAAGAAAGAAAAAAAAACAGGAAAATTTTTTGGTTTGCGTTTTCTTAGTCTGATATTCAACAATGATTACAGATTACTTCTGTCTTGATCAAATCGTAATACCAAAATCAATTTTTTTTTTTTTTTTTAGTTTTAAAAAGTAATAGGAGAAAAAAATTAATTTTCTTTTGCTTATTAAAAATATTTTTCAACTTTTAACTCGCCATTTCTTTAAATCTTTATTTTTTATCCTTTATTTGCTTGTTACTATGATTCAACAAATTGGATGGTTTCTGTTCGCCGTGATGTGGATCCAGCGTTCATCACACAATTTTCTCCCAAGGCAACAGCTATGAATGAGAAATCTCCCCTTTTCCAACAACACAGAAACCGAAAAAGCAATAAAATCGTCCCCAACAAAAGCGCTTGTAGACCTCCCGTATCTTAAAGGGGGGAAGGCATAAAACTGTGGTGCATTTTCGAAGCGGTTCGCAAAAGTACACAGGAACCGTTTCGCTACCGCCAGCTTTGAAAAAGTAGACCGCTTTTGAATGAGTTTCAATTAGAGCCTCAAACCACCCAGAGGGTTAATAAAAACAAATTAAAATAGTATATTGGTGATCTTCTTTTAGAAGAGCTACACCATAATTTGATCTAAAGCGTTTAAACCTCAAGGGAATTTCTTGTTTTTCTCATGACCAGAGACAGCATGCGAGGTCTAGAAACAATGGTTTTCATCTAATTGCTAGTAGCCAAGGTAACGGACTCAGGGCAGGCATGTCATGAGTTCGAGACTAGTGCCGCTGAAGACCCTCCGTGTAGGGGAGCGATGCATGTTAAATCAGTCGAGACATCAAACATTCTCCCGTATGTGTGGTGAGATACTTAGAAGAGTGGGTGCCAGCTGAGGTGTCGTCCTCGTCACTTGACCATGGTTCAAAATTACGAGTTCCATCAGTAACATCTCTCGTGTAGCTGAGCAGCGCTACGTTAAAATTCATTCACTCACTCACTATTCATCCAATTGCTTAGAAATTAATGTGCCACATCAGGAATCAATATTTACATAGATTTAACTGGATAAAAACCACTGTTGCCAAATTGTCCAGGCTAAGTTGTTTGAGGAAATTCTTTTTCAAATAGGGTTTTAGCAAAGATATTGATTTTACAAAAAATCCTGATGTGATGGGGAAAAATGTAGGTCATTTTCGAAAATCAGCACACTAAATAACATAAGAATCACTGAAAACCTCTTTTGTACTTTTCCAAAACTTTGATTTTGTAGCCCTGTGAAATTAATAGACAGAGACTCTATCATAGAGCGGCGTCGAGGAGCACAGAACAGTTATACAAATGTAGTGGCATTATTTCTGTAGCCATTTATTTTTGTATAATAATAATTCTAAGTTACAATATTATACTAATTTGCTATGCATAATACCTGATATTAAAGATACTTAGGTACTTGTTTATTGGTTTCAAGTAAAAAGTAAATACACATTTCTAAAATACACTGCTGGCCACCGTTAATGAAACACCCTGAAGGAAACACGCAATCTCAGTACACCACTTCACGTGAGGACAGGCAAATTGTGCGCACGGCAGTGACGGATCGCTCAGTCACATCACGAACCATAGCACAGCACATTGAGCCTGTAACGCATCATTCAGTGTCTGCGCGTACCAATCGACGCCGTTTACAGCAGAGTGGTCTGTCCGCAAGACGTCCATTGCTTGGTCTACCCTTGACGCAGAACCACAGACGTCTCCGCCGCCAATGGTGCGATGAAAGAAGGATGTGGGCGGCAGAATGGAATGAAGTTGTCTTTACTGACGAGACAAGCATCTGTCTGCAACACCACGATGGTCGGATTCGAGTCTGGAGACTCCGTGGAGAGATAATGCTGAACAGCTGCGTTATGCACCGCCACACTGGTCCTGCACTGGGTATTATGGTATGGGGCGGTATTGGATATCACTCTCGCACTCCTCTAGTACGCATTGCCGGTACTTTAAACAGCCAGCGCTACATCTCCGAGGTGCTGGAGCCAGTTGTCCTTCCTTACCTCCAGGGCTTGGCCATAGCCATATTTCAACGTGGCACGCATTGTCCAAAGGTTCTTCGTCAATCACCAGATTGAATTGCTTCTCTGGCCGGCTCGCTCTCCGGATCTTTCGCCGATAGAAAACATGTGGTCCATGGTTGCTCAACGATTACTCAGATTACACCCCCAGCTGCCCCACCAGATCAACTTTGGCAACGTGTGGAAGCTTCTTGGTCTGTTGTACCCTAAAAACACATCCAAAGTCTCTTTGAATCAATATCGAGGCGTGTAGCAGAGGTGATCTTCAACAATGGCGGCTACTCTGGCTACTGATTCTGGCAGTAACCCCACTTCACAGAAGTCTATAAATTTAATCATTTGATACTTGGTCAACATTTTATCTACAAAATAAACTTTGTTGTGCTCTCTTTTGTCTTTCTTGGCGTTGCATTTACGGTGGCCAGCAGTGTATTTAAGAAAGAAGACATGGAGTAGGAAGATTAGGATTATTCACGTAAGTTCGTGGCCTAAATCGCTAAGTAATAATTTTATTGATTATATCCCTTCACTGAAATGAGTTATTTTCAAAATAAAGATCCAAACAATACATATTCTGTTTCTCTATGAGAATACAAGGAACAAAAGAGATCATTTTCTAATAATCATTTCATTAAAAAACTTTAAAATGGCCTAGTGCTGGAAAGATCTTGGCTTTGTTATTCAACTAGTATTGATAGTATTTTTTGTAAAATATGCAACCAATTTTTATGAAAAATTTAACTATATTTTCAGTAACTGTAGTTGTACATTTGTGAATGACTCGATTTTAATACAAGCTCATAAAATCTTAAATTTTATAGATTTCCGCAATACGGAGAAAAAATAGAACATTTCCCACAAATATCTCTACGAGATTTATATCACTGGCTTAGCATGAAGGAAAGTCGGTATTTTCACTTGTATATAAATTGCACATCTTCGAATCTGTGTCGTATAATCCGAATGTCCTTTAAAATACTTGTATGTAATATGATGGATTTTGGCTTCGCAGATTAGGTTAAACAGAATGAATAATATATATATACATATTTCTTTCTCCAAAGTAACTTCTATGCTTGAGTTATTGTATTAAAATGAATTTTTTTCTTTCTAACAAAATATGAATGTCATATACAAAAAAGTTTACTATTTGTTTATCTGATAACAATGGATATGCTTCTTGGAAAAATTTGAATCAAAGGAGATAATTGCGACCTGCTTAAAAATTACATTCATAATTCAAATTTCGAAATTAAATTGGAAAATGTGTCGTTTGCAAAAGATTTTCTTCTAAATGTTCTGATGTTGTATCTGCTCCTTTGCCTGAAGATCGAATACGACAGGCAAACGTGTTCGAGATCTGTGGAATTGACCTGGCAGGACATTTATTTTTAAAAGATGGAAAGAAGGCGTAGGTATGCATTTTTACATGCGCCGTATATAGAGCTGTCCACTTAGAGCTTGTTTCATCGCTATCGACCGAAAGCTTTTTGCTAGCTCTACGGCGATTTATAGCTCGGAGAGGCCAATGGGAAACCATGTACTGTGATAATGGCACTAATTTTGTCGGAGCTTCCAATTTGCTTAGAAGTTTAGATTGGGGCCGCATTTGTAGCGACAATGCTCTTCGTCCAATTAAGTGGAAATTTAATCCCCCTTCTTCACCATGGTGGGGTGGATGGTGAGAGAGACTAATCGATATTCTTAAAAGTCTTTTGAGAAGAATACTTGGAAGAGCAAGTTTGGCATTCGAGGAGTTGACAACAGTTATTTGCGATTGTGAATCTGTAATCAACTCACGCCTTTTGACTTACATCGACGAATGTGACTCAGAATTTGTTCCATTTACCCTGCGATGTTTCTTCAGGATATCAAAAACTCTGGTGTTCCAGACTGTGATGCGGCAGATCATAAATGTCTCAACCATCGTGTCAAGTACAGGTTAGCTTTGCAGAAGGACATTCGAAAGAGGTTCAGGTCCGAATATCTTGGATCTTTGATAAGGAGGCCGGAAAAGACTAAAACTTCGATGATAACTCCCGGGGACATTGTTCTCATAAAAAGTAACAACGCCAATCGAATCGACTGGCCACTGGGGAAAGTGACAGAAATTCTGCCAGTAAAAGACGGTGTGTGTCGACTCATTTAACTTAGAACATCTCACGGAGAAATTCTGCGTCCAATTCAGCGCGTCTTCCCTTTAGAGATCTCATCTAATGATCCGTCTTTTCCACCTGACAAAAATGCATTATCTACAAAAATCGCCTCTATGAAGAATGCTATTCCTAACTGTTCTGACGACAACTCCATCGACTACGCAGTTGTTCAAAACAAGACAAGACTAGGACGGACTGTTAAAATTCCCGAAAGGCTGGATCTCTAATATAGTTGTTGAGCTGTGGGACTTCCACATCTCAAGGTGGGAGGATGTGAGATCCACTTTATAAATTTCAGTTTATTATGTTAAAAGCAAAACAATTATTTAAATTTATTATTTTGTTTACGTGAATTTATTTATCATTGTTTAATTTTTTGTCACAGTGAACTGAACGATATTGAAAAAGTATATTATTTTGTACGCTGTGGCAACAAGGAAGTGCTCGTTCTGTTTTGTTTAATTAACAGTATTCCATGAAAAAATTGTTTAGAACTAGGTGAGTCTTGGACTCTAGTTGGCATGTTAATTTGTGAAATAAATGAGATTTGACAGTATTAATAGTTTGGAGTATTAATTTTCAATACAAGAAACTTTTTTATTTTTTATTTTTACGATACTTGGTCTGCAGCTTGGTTACACAAAGTACTGTTGTTTTTTGTATCTTTGGGATTGTAGGGACAGAAAAAACCATAACATCAGAAAAGAATGGCCCAAACGCGAATAATTTTTTCCTGGACAGAAAAATGTGAAACATGAAGCATTGTGTAATCCTAAAAATGTGTATCTACCTCCGTTACATATCGAACTAGGATCAATGAAGAATTTCGTGAAAGCCATGGGCATTACTCCTGGTTTCATGTACTTAAAACAGAAGTTTCCTAAAATTAGTGAAGCAAAAATTAAAGAAGGGATATTTGTGGGTCCACAAATGCGATCACTAATGCATGATGAGAAGTTTGAAGAACCATTAAATCCACTGGAGAAAGCAGCTTGGCAAGCATTCAAAAATGTAACTCACAGTTTTTTGATAAATCTAAAGGCAGAAAATTACCGTGAAATTGTACATGATCTTATAGCATCTTATAAAAATTTGGTCTGTAATATGTCCTTAAAAATACACTTCCTGCACTCGCACTTAGATTTCTTCCCGGAAAATCTTGGTGCAGTGAGAGATGAGCACGGGGAACGCTTTCATCATGAGATTTCAGCGATAGAAAAGAGATATCAAGGCAAATGGAATGCTAATATGCTGACCGAATATTGTTGGACCATCAAGAGGGATACTCCACAGGCCAAATATAAAAGAAAATCGTGATTTCTTAATTTCTAGGTAGTCTGAATGTTCGAATATTGTGTACTTAAGAATGTAGAAAATATTAAAGTGTTTCAAATTATAAATACCTGTCTCTCAAAAACCTTGCGTGATGAAGAAAAATCTATATCATATTTGAATTCAGGAGAAGAAATGCTATCAGAAACACATATTTTTCTTTCTGAGGCAAAAAAAAAAAATGCTTCTGTTTTGTTGCCCGGTGTAATTATTGTAATATCATGAATATTCTTTTAGTGACAATGAAAATGAGAAAATTGATTTTCAAAAAGAGGCAGTAAATTTATGTAATAAATTAACAAAACTCGAAACTGATATTTTAATTATATTTTGGGAAGAAATTTTAGAAAGATTTAATTCAGGTAACAAAAAATTACAGATTCTTGGGATTTGGACATCTGTAAAGGGAATAAGTTAATTATGTCATTAAAAACATTTATAAGCAATGTACGAAATGTGAAGCAGATCAAAAACTAAAGGAGTATCAAGACGCAGCCAAAATATTAAGTCCTAGAGTAGAAATAGAATATAGCGATGTGAACTAGAGACGGGTTATTTCAAAATTTGCAGATGAATTCACAGAAAAAGCTGTGTATGTGACACAGAAAAATTTAAGAGACACGCTTATTGTAGCGTTAGATAAGCTAATCCTTGATTTAAATAGAAGTCAAGTATATATGCAGAATATAGTAAATTTAAATTTTTGATGGTTTTGCAAGATGGAGGGTGGGCGCGCTATTACTGATTACTTTTCGAATGATGTAGACCAACATTGAGAAAAGGAAGGTGTTTAATTAAAAACTTATCTAAAACAGAGCTACAGTCCTACACTTGTAGTGATGTATTCAATTTCATTTAAAAAAAACTAGTTAAGGTTTTTTCAAATTTGTATACAATTTTAAAGATTTTTCTAACGCTCCGTATTACTAGCTGTGAAGCGGAGCGTGCGTACTCTAAAATTCCCTACATAGAAAACAAATATAGGACAACAATGACAAGTACTAGGCTTAATTAATAATCGCTTCTTTTTATTAATATTGATCTCACCAAAGACTTAAAATGTAATGAGCAAATAATTCAGCATAAAAGTGAGAAAAGTTTTTTTTTTGTAAATTATGTTATTGTTTATAATATATTTATATTGTTTGGGGGAAAAAACTTTAAGTTTCGTATATTTAAAATTTTTCCTGAACAATAATTTTTTTAGGAAAAAGGCAAACATTTTAATTATTTAGGGGCCCTCCAAATATCGTTAGCCCAGGGCCCCCAAAGGTCACGGTCCGGCCTTGCCTGTCACATTTTTGCAGTTGTGCTTGAAACGAAGAATCCATGCCACAAGACGAATAATTCTATCATAGTTGGAAAAATATCTATAGTATCAGTTTTCAACATCTAATGCTTCATTATTTGTTAGTACTTAACTTGTCAGAACTTTCCCTTTCAATCTCTTCTTCATTCCAATCATGCTGTGAGGAAGACATAATTTTTTAAAATTCAAATTACTTTTCATCCACTGTGGGCCCTCCCACCATCTTGAGCAAACAAAACGTTTCGCTTTGCAGCCTCGGGAAGTCAAGTCTGTCGGATTTCTATCACCAGGTATATGTCTCCATGATGTAGCATTGCACAACTTATTGATCTCTTAAACTCTATTCCTAACGAAGACAGACCAATTTTCTTCCCTCAATATCCACGCAAGTCCTGTTGTTGAATCACCCCAGTAATACGTTGTAACATTTCTCCAGCCTAAAGCTTCGACAACCGAATTTATCAATCTCGCTCCAATCACAGCTGCTAGAAGTTCCATTCTTGGTATAGTTGCGCCTCTTAAAGGAGCCACTCGAGATTTTGCAGCTAGAAGAAAAACCTCAATTCAAAGATTCTTTTCTAGATTGAGGAATGTAACGGCAGCATATGCATCTTTACTTCCATCAACAAATGTATAAATATCGCAGCTACTGGAAGCTTCATGAGATATTTGAATATACCTTGGAATCTGTATATCAGACAAATACTTCAGTTCTTGAAACCACTGCACAAACTCTTAGCGAAGTTCCCCGGTTAATTCTTCCTCCCAACTTGTGCCTAATTTCCATGCCTTTTGTAGCAATATTTTTGGACAAATCATTACTGGTGAGGTGAATCCAAATGGATCAAATACTTTATGTACGGTAGATGATATACTTTTTTTAGTTACTTTATCCATATTAATGTCATCCAACCATCTCATGTTAATGCTCAATGTGTCCAACTCCTTATTCCAAATAAGAAATAATACTATAGTTTCATTCTTTGAATTATTTTCACAGCTCTCAGACCATTCCCATTCTCTTGGATCAAAACCGCCTTTTGCCATTAAGGTTTTAGAATTCTCAATGAATTCGCTTAAATGACCTTTAGAGTCTACACTAATAACAACATTGTCAACGTAGAAACTATTCAAAAGTCTTTCCTTGAAAGATTTTTCAAATTCACAATTTTGAATATGGTACTCAATAACTGAAGCCAAAAGAAAAGGACTACATTTCACTCCAAAAACAACTCTTGTGTGTCGAAAAACTCTTAATTTCTTTTCATCCGTCTTTTCCCACCACAAGAACCGTAAGAAATCTCTGTCCTTCTTACGAATATTTATTTGGAGGAAAGCCTTTCTAATGTCAGCTATAACACCAAATTCTCTCTCTCTCTGAATCGAGGAAGAATATCTGGTATAAGCTCAATAAGATTAGGACCCCATTCCAAGCACTAATTTAAAGATGGATAATTTGCTAATCTAGCTGAAGCATCAAACACTGGACGAATGGGAGTAGTGCTGCTACTTAATTTTATAACTGTATGTATGGTGAGGTAAATAATTACCATAACATCTTACTTCGTTCTTTGGAACTTCTTCTATTATGCCTTCAGCTAACCAGTTTTGAATAATATTTTCATATTTTTCATATATATTCATAGTTAAAAGTTTTGAAGTTGATTAGTTAAGCCTTTTCTTCGCCAAACTTAAGTTATCGGTTAAAAATGACATCGTCAGACCACGGCAAGCAAACTTCCTATCGACCCTCTTCTTTAATTATCACCGTTTCTAAAAAATGCTTCTTGTTTCTGAAAATCAATTTCGTACTTGAATTTTTTCTCGACAGGATCAATGATTCCGATCAAATCCAATTTCCAAATATTTGAGATTTCAGCTTCATTTACAAATAGTGATAACCCTGTCATCGCTAAATTTTATTCCGAAGGTTCTTCCTGTGGCACCTTATCCATTAAGGTCCATCCTAAATAAGTTTCTACAGCCGCTAGACCTAATGACAAGGTTTTTTTTTGCTAGTCAACATTTTCCCCATGACATCAGCTCCAATGAGAATATCGATGACTTCGTAATTGTCACTATAATGTCAGTAAGATTAATCTCATTTTCCTCTACCTCTTTTATCCAGGGACCTTTGAAAACCGGTTTAATATTTTCACAAATTGTAGACTGATCCAAAACTTCAAAATTACAACTAAAATCTGTAAACAAATTTCTTAATTTAACTTTATAACAATTGTGCTTGAACTCATTAGTGATCACACCACCAAAAAGGGAATTCACCATTTTTTCACAGCGAAGTTATGCATAATTCATCTCTTCAGCTTGTAATTCGGTAATCGAATCTGTTCTAAGATGGGGGGAAAATGTGTCCGCTCAAACCACGATGAGTTTCAAAGTGTCCGCTCAGCCCAAGAAATGTTATGTGTCCGCTCCAACCACGTCTGCTGTAGCCACGCAACCATTTTATCTTGTGTAAAGTAAAAGCTATTTTTAGCGCGTTTTTCACTTAGTGTAAAAAAAGCGCTATTAGGACGCAAATTTCGTCTTAGTCTTCGTTCTCGGCTTCGTCTTCATTTCATATTTTGTCATACCTTTTTGTCAGCCAAAAAAAGAAAGGTTAAACAATTTAATGCAATTTTTGAAAAAAGAAGTTGAAGGAGAAGAAAGGATATCTTTGGCTGTAGCTGGTTATGGATAAGGAAAGGGCCAAGAGTATAAATCCTTCAAAAAGTAGCAATTTAGTTCTGAAAATTTGAGAGATAAAATACCTACAGCTATGAGTTTATTAACGAGTACTTCAAATAGTGATGTGAAGAAAGCTTGCATTTGTTGTGAAGGTAAACACTCAAGTTCAGATTGTTTTACAGCTCGGAAAATGACGCTATTGGAAAGACAAAAAATAGTCAAAGATAAAAGATGTTGCTTTGCATGTCTAATTCCATTTCATGCAGTTAAAAAATGCCGAGTAGTTTTAAAACGTCTGATATGTTCTAAAAAACATTTTCCTTTGATGTGTGATGTGCTTGATTCCCAAAAAATGTCTGTAGAGAAAAAGGAGAAACCCACAGAAAATGAGGTTAATATGACCAATTGTAATAAAAATATTTCCAAATACTGTCCAAAAATATTTCTCCAAACTTTAAAAGCTAAATTAATATCTGATACAAAACAAAAAATTGTGAGGTTAATTTTTGATTCTGAATCTCACAAGTCTTATATTTTGAAAAGTGTAGCTGAAGAGATTAATTATGCACCACTTCGCTGTGAAAAAATGGTGAATTCCCTGTTTGGTGGTGTGATGACTAATGAGTTCAAGCACAATTGTTATAAAGCTAAATTGAGAAATTTGTTTACAGATTTTAGTTGTAATTTTGAAGTTTTGAATCAGTCTACAATTTATGAAAATATTAAACCGATTTTCAAAGGTCCCTGAATAAAAGAGTTAGAGGAAAATGAGATTAATCTTACTGACATTATAGTGACAATTACGAAGTCATCGATATTCTCATTGGAGCTGATGTCATGGGAAAAATGTTGACTGGCAAAAGAAAAATCTTATCATCAGGTCTAGTGGCTGTAGAAACTTATTTAGGATGGACCTTAATGGATAAGGTGCCACAGGAAGAACCTTCGGAATAAAATTTAGCGATGACAGGGTTATCACTATTTGTAAATGAAGCTGAAATCTCAAATATTTGGAAATTGGATTTGATCGGAATCATTGATCCTGTCGAGAAAAAATCTTAGTACGAAATTTAATTTCAGACCAAGAAGCATTTTTTTAGAAACGGTGACAATTAATAAAGAGGGTTGATAGGAAGTTTGCTTGCCGTGGTCTGACGATAAGTCATTTTTGCCCGATAACTTAAGTTTGGCGAAGAAAAGGCTCAACTACAAAACTTCAAATTTTTTAGCTATGAATATATATGAAAAATATGAAAATATTATTCGAAACTGATTAGCTGAAGGCATAATAGAAGAAGTTCCAAAGAATGAAGTAAGCTGTTTTGGTAATTATTTACCTCACCGTACAGTTACAAAATAAGTAGCAGCACTACTCCCATTCGTCCAGTGTTTGATGCTTCAGCTAGATTAGCAAATTATCCATCTTTAAATCAGTGCTTGGAATGGGGTCCTAATCTTATTGAGCTTATACCAGATATTCTTCTTCGATTCAGAGAGAGAGAATTTGGTGTTATAGCCGACATTAGAAAGGCTTTCCTACAAGTAAATATTCTGAAGGAGGACAGAGATTTCTTACGGTTCTTGTGTTGGGAAAAGACGGATGAAAAGAAATTAAGAGTTTTTCGACACACAAGAGTTGTTTTTATAGTGAAATGTAGTCCTTTTCTTTTGGCTTCAGTTATTGAGTACCATACTCAAAATTGTGAATTATGAAAAATCTTTCAAGGAAAGACTTTTGAATAGTTTCTACGTTGACAATGTTGTTATTAGTGTCGACTCTAAAGGTCATTTAAGCGAATTCATTGAGAATTCTAAAACCTTAATGGCAAAAGGCAGTTTTGATCCAAGAGAATGGGTATGGTCTGGTAACTGTGAAAATAATTCAAAGAATGAAACTATAGTATTAGGTCTTATTTGGAATAAGGAGTTGGACACATTGAGCATTAACATGAGATGGTTGGATGGCATTAATCCATTTGGATTCCCCTCACCAGTAATGATTTGTCCAAAAATAATGCTACAAAAGACATGGAAATTAGGCACAAGTTGGGATGAAGAATTAACCGGGGAACTTCGCAAAGAGTTTGTGCAGTGGTTTCAAGAACTGAAGTATTTGTCTGATATACAGATTCCTAGGTATATCCAAATATCTCATGAAGCTTCCAGTAGCGGCGATACTCATACATTTGTTGATGGAAGTAAAAATGCATATGCTGCCGTTACATTCCTCAGACTAGAAAAGAATGATCGAATTGAGGTTTTCTTCTAGCTGCAAAATCTCGAGTTGCTCCTTTAAGAGGCGCAACTATGCCAAGAATGGAACTTCTAGCAGCTGTGATTGGAGCGAGATTGATAAATTCGGTTGTCGAAGTTTTAGGGTGAAGAAATGTTACAACGTATTACTGGAGTGATTCAACCACAGTGCTTGCATGGATATTGAGGGACTGGTCTTCCCTCGTTTAGAATAGAGTTCAAGAGATCAAGAAATTGTGCAATCCTACATCATGGAGACATATACCTTGTCGTGGCCCAGTCCTATCTTGGAGGGAGTTCACATTGCCCGACGCGCCTGGTGTAGGAGGAATCATATCATCGCCAACAAAAGTCATAACAATAATTATTTATTGAAGACAGACAAACACAATTAACAAGCACAAGTTCAATTTATAAGTGGAAACCTTGGAGTGATTCTCTAATACCTAGATTAATACTGAGACTCAAATCTAATACTCAAATCTAACATTCAAATATAATATTCCTGTCTAAGTAATCTCAGCTATCAGAATTGACAAGGAGACGAACTCTTGCTAACTTCAGGTCGGTACCAAATATAATTGTTTTGATTCCTTCAATGATTAATCTAGTAATTTACTATAATACTATCAAATACTCGCTAAGCTCGTTGAAGTGATCCGTAGACGAAACTTACATGTAATTTGGCAATTCCTTCTCTCTCTCTAGCTAACATTTACGAAATCTAGACTTTATATAGTCGAATTAATTAGCATATTACTATCTCGTGTTTTTCCCGAAGAGTCTGTGAAATAGAAAAAATGCTGGCCCCAAAGTTACCCAACAGGATAAGTTTCGAAATTAACGCGGATAGAACCGTCACAGCCCCAACCCCCAAGAAAAAAAACGGGATTTATAAAAGGGTCTCAATGCCCCGATATAAATTACGTTGAAAATTTTAAGTCTTAAATTATCTAGACATCTTAAACTTTAGTTTAGCATTAACTTTTACATAACAATACTCTAAAAAACACTCAAAACTACTAGCTCTAAATTTTATCACTCCAAGATTTCAGCTTTTACATTCATTATCTAAGGTTTACCCCATTTGGGCGAGGACCAAGGAAAACCTCCATCTGGAGGGGAAAACCCAGAAGTACACAACCCGTAAACTTAGAATTTTTAATTATATCTTGAATTACATAATTACTATCTTCGACACAAAATCTTCAAAACATCAGGGTCAGCCATCCTGAAAGGAGAACTGGATCACTGGACGTACAAAAAAATTTTTGAACACTTTATACACACAACATTGAATTCACAAATATTTAAATTGTCAATTACTTTACAAATTTTATCTGGTTTCTAATAATAAAACTTCCATTCCAATCGCGTAGCGCTGTTAGTGTTATGGTTAATTTCCTCTCTCTACGCTGCGAGTCCCAAAAACCAGATATATACTAATATACACTTCAATATGTTTATATATACACAATTATATACAGTTTTCAAAATATTCTCAAAATAAACAAACAATACAATGAATTCTCGCACGTTTAGATAAGCCTTTAGATAAGGTAAAAAAATGTAAACATACATATGCTTTCCACAATTTAGAATATATTTAAATATACAAAAGGTCATTTCATTCAACGCAGGGAGACTTTTGCATTAGACAACATTATTAACGAAACGAGACTTGTTTCTTGCAAAAATTCAACCGACTGCCTGTCAGTAAAAATATAAATGAAACAATACAACCTGGCTAATATCTTGCTCCTCTTCTTTCTCTAATGTCTCCGATCTGCGCTTCCAATGATGTGGACCTTCTGCTGGGTTTACTCTCTCCTGGCTCCTGGCAGTCTGGTCTATACTCTCGGCGACTACGCAAGTTGTAGTTGTGACCTCGTCCTTCTTGATCTCTTCTAGATCGGGTGGATCCTTCATGGCCTGTCAATGATCCTATTGGTGATCTTGATCTGGCTTTCCCATAGACTTCTCTGCCGACTTTGGAATTGCTGAAGCTGGATCTTTTCTGTTGTCTACTATAGCAATCTTCTACTTTATTTCTCTTCCTTGTTTGCACATTCGACGAGATGGAGGACGGGAGCCTTCGTTTGTAGACTTCTCTGTGGATATGTGCTCTTTTACTCCTCGGCACCTCTGGAAGCGACTCTAGTTTTCTCATCCATCTTCTGGAGTGTTGGTTTTTCATTATTTTTTGTTTCGTCTGATATAGCGAGTCAGATATCGCCCTCATACACCGACCCTTGGTCAGCTCGTGTCCGCTCCTTTTTGTCTCTCTGTGATTACTTTTATTCCCTACTCTATCATTTTCATTTCTCTCATGTCTTCCACCAGACTCATTACTCTTAGAACCTTGTGACCTATCTAACCTATATCTACTATCCTCAAAACTACTCGATTGATATTTGAATCCTCTACTAACTGAACAATCTACATCCACTAAACCTTCATCGCTTTTTCTCTGATGGAAAATTCGAACCTGATCTATATTGACTGTAGTTCTTCTACCTGCCTTCCAAATTACAACATTATTGTTTTTAGCACTCCCAACTCTAAAAGGACCCTCAAACTCAGGACAGAACTTAGCAACCACCTTTTTATTGGCTGAACTTATAGGGTGAGTTTCGATCAACTCTAAATCATCCACCCTAATGGTACTTTCGCGTCTCCTTTTATTGTAATATTTCGCCCATTTTTCTTGCTTTTTCATTGTATTCTGCCTAGCTTCCTTAAACACCTTTTCAATATTCTCAACCACAAATTCTGTACCATCCGTCACCATCACAAGTTTTTGAAACGGGGTAATAAGTTTCCTGCCCAAAAATAATTCTGCTGGGGTCTTTCCCGTGGTTTCATGAACTGCCGTTCTTAATGCATATGCGAATTCATTTAGAAACCTGTCCCAGGATTCATGATTATGATTTACAAAAGAAGCAATCATTTGTAGTAAATCACGATTAACACGTTCCGTTCCCTTTGATTGAGGTCGATACACTACTGTTTTGACATGCTTTATATCTAATCTATCAATTAAATGTTCAAAAACTTCAGATACAAATTGGGGGCCGTTGTCGCTGATTAACTTGATAGGAGCTCCATATCGCGAAATATAATTTTCGAACAGGGTATTGGCTATTATTTTTGCGGACGCCTTTCTGAGGGATATTAATTCCAACCACTTCGTAAAGTGATCCGTTATCACTAAAATATACCTATATCGTTCAGGTTTCGATGCTGGGTAGGGGCCTAATAAATCTAATGAAACTATTTCATTTGGATAATTAGTTATAATCGGTATTAGATGACTGTCCTGTAACGCGTTCTTATAAGTTACTTTTTGTTATGTATCGCATGTCAAAACATAATCATGTATCACCCTCCTCATATAAGGAAAATAGCAAGCATC
The DNA here is from genome assembly GCA_019973975.1 of Trichonephila clavata. Taxonomy (NCBI): domain Eukaryota; kingdom Metazoa; phylum Arthropoda; class Arachnida; order Araneae; family Nephilidae; genus Trichonephila; species Trichonephila clavata. The sequence goes on along the minus strand of BMAO01009115.1, from coordinate 1,350 downwards.
CTTCACATGTAAATATGTTTTTTTTAATTCCGAGGTATCCAGCCATAGGCTTATCATGAAATTCGTGCATTATCGCACCTCGCATCGATTTTTGAATATATACTCTCATTTCTCCGACAGAGGATGCGTAATTCGCATAAAATAACAATCCTTCGATGATTTTGAAATCCTGGGACCAGTTCCCACAGACCCCCGCATTTACTGAACTGTCATCGGGGTTTTGTAAGTAGCGATAAATATGACCCAGCTCGGGGTCCTGCTTTTGTTCAGCTACCAATTGTTCCCTTGACGAAAGAACCAAATCTCTCTAATTACTGCACAAGTTATATTGCTATCCTCAAAATTTTCCACAGGGTTCCGCGACAACAAATCTGCCACAACATTTTGAGCACCTGGCCTATGTTCCCATTCAACATTAAATTCGGCTAGCTTGAATGACCATCGTATCTTACAACTTCATAAATTTTTACCATTAGTGAGTTTCGTTAATGCTGCATGGTCTGTAATTACTTTTACTGGTAACGATCCAAAGTAGGTGCGAAACTTGTTTAAAGCCCAAATCACCGCTAAACATTCGAGCTCGGTTACTGTGTAATTGCGCTCCGTCTTATTAAGTGTGCGGGATGCATATGCTATGGGTCTCTGACTTTGCGTAAGCACCGCTCCAATCCCAATAGAACTCGCATCTTTAAAAAGCTCCAATTGTATATTAAAATCAGGTAATTTTAGCACAGGTGCTTCCCTAATTGCACGTTTGATCGATTCAAAAGCAGCTTGCGCCTCTTCCGACCAATTGAATTTCCTACCCTTCTTTTTTAAATCATACAGTGGCTCGCAGAGATATGCGTACCCCTTAACAAATTTTTGATACCTTTGGGCCATTCCGAGAAATTTTGATACTTCTCTGGTATTTTTTGGTGCTTTCTTTTCGAGTATTGCCTTAACTTTAGATTCATCCGTGGCTATCACATCTTTACTAATCACAAGGCCTAAGTATTTTGGTTTCTCGCATCCAAACTTACACTTATCTTTATTCAACGTCAACCCCGCTTCTTGCAATAACCTAAATACTTCCCTTAAATGTTCCAAGTTATGTGCAAATGATGGAGATGCGATGATGACATCATCCATATACTTTTGAACACATTTCCCTAACAGTGTTTGCAATATAATATCAATGGCCTTCTCTGAAAATTTGGCGCTGCCCCCGATAGGCCGAATGGCATGCGTTTAAACGCATAAGTGCCGTTTTTCCTCACAAAAGCAGTTTTGGCTACATCCCTGGGGTGTACTGCCAATTGAAAATAACCAGAGCGCAGATCAAAAGTACTCGTTATTTTCGTGCGAGGA
>BMAO01009114.1:0-23273 GCA_019973975.1 Trichonephila clavata | reverse complement strand
TTAGTGAACATCACTCACTACTTCATAGCATTTAATTTTTGGGTCATCAACCTTATTTTGGAAGCAATTTAAAATGGTTACTTTATTTTTTATACCAAAACCTATCCAGTTTATTGATTTCAAGAGAATAATTTTTTGGAAATTTATTTTTGGCTTTAAAACATCCAACAATGGTTTAAGTTTAGATGCCATCCACTACAAACAAACCAGTCAAGTCACAGAGAAAGCTTCGGATTGAAGGATCAAAAGTAATGTTCATGCAAAATATGACTAAATTATTTTTACTAGTTTGCTATTTTATAATACAAAGTTCATTCCAAAAGTCAAAGTAATTATTGTGACAATATAGGACACAAAACCAGAGCCGATGGTTCTTGTTAAGTAGCTTGATTTAATGACTACAACAAATGGAAAAATGTCACCATCCAATAAATTATGAGTCTCACCACTTTTACTGTATCAAATATGTCACCTTTAAAAAACCCCTTGTAAAATTATTGAATACAATTAAAAGCACACAAAAAAATGTTTAAAAAATAACTTTAGATTTATAAGAAAACATTTAATGAAAATTAACACATACAGTATACACTGATGAGAATAAAACACAAGTTTCAACTCTACAATTCTGCTATTCTTTTCAGTAAATTTCCCTTTCTTTGCTGGATCATATTCTTGATGTTCAAATTTCCTCTTATGCTGATTCTGTTTCCCTAAAGTTAAAGTAATTGAATTAACACACATTCAGTATTTAAACAAAGTTAAATTAAATATACACAAAACCCACTGGAATTAAGCTTTAGCAGACCTAATAAAAAATCATACAGTTTTATCGAAAATATTGAAATTTCTTAGCAGTTGATAGTTTGTAGAAATCAATATTGCAACACACAATTTGTTAATAAAATATTAATTACTTAAAATTAACTAATATAATAAATGGTCCAAGATCCAGGACCTCAGATGTTACTTATATTATAACAAATAAAATATATAGTATAAGGTAGTGCTAGTATAAACTCTGAGTGCGTGCATACCTGCTAGCATGGCCCAATGGCCAATTTACAGGTAACAGGTGCTAATGGTCAGTAAAAACACACAGTACTAACTTTTCTTAAGTTTCTAAGGTTAATTTTTATTTATGTTTTAAAACATATTGTTAAAAATAAATAATCAATACTGCCAGATATGTTCCATTGGCGGTAACTTTTAACAGACACTTAAAAGCTTCCAAAGAAGTAAAATGGAACTTCTTATTTTCTAAAGCTTGATTTTTATATATGGTACTCTGTGAACTATTTCATTTGTTGTGAGCAGTTAGACTAATCAGATGGGCCAAACATCCCCAGACACACCTAAAGGGTCGGCTATGCGAATGAGTGCAGGCGTGATAATTTTATAACAAAGCTTTATAAAAATGGTGTTATTAATAGTCTAATGGAAGACTTCAGTAATAGTTAAGTAATATTTTCCTGCTTAATTACAATTATTGAAGAGTAAAATATTAAGTACATTTAAACTCGTAATGATAATTATGTACAAACAGTTGTTGACCTAAGAAGAATGTGTTTTAAGGCGATATTCAGAAATTTATGGTTTAAGGGGAGTCAGTAGGGTAAACACCTTCGGGAAGTCGATTTTGAGTTTTTGATATTTCTAAAATCCCAAATCAGGACCTTTCCAATGATGTACCGTACTTGCCATTTTACTAATTAAAAGTAATGTTAAAATGATTTTCAAAAAATAATCAGCTGATTAGCCATGCCCCTTTGACAGATAGAAATGTAAACATTGACCTCTTAAATCTGGGAAGCTTTTCCAAAGCCACTCTGTTTTATTTATTCATACGCAATTAACTGTAGATTAACTGCAAGCGTAACCGTCAGGGTTGTTTACCTATTTTGGAGCACATACACGTTTTTTATCGGTGTGGTTTGGGTTTTTAATTAAATATATAAAATTTCTAAAATTCTGAAATTTTGAAGTTTTTGTTTCTTTATTGGCTAGACATAAAAAACATAAAGGTATGTTTTAAGAAGGTATGAACATAGTAATAGTTCAATAATCATAGTAACAGTACTTCAAATACTAAAAGAGCAATGTCAATCCTCAAGGTTGACATACACATGACTCAAAGGAGCATGTGCAAAATAAAGTTTGATTAGAGTTTTTCTTCTTATTAAGTAAGTATTAAAAATACCATCATGAATTAAAATATTCTTGCATTTGCTTTCCAGAATTAAGTTCATTGTAAAATGTGTAAAAGAGGTTTAGACATGCAAGTTTTAAAAGGTAAGTTTGGGCTGGAAGTTTGTCCTGAAATGTTTGTTGTGCTTGTCCATATGATGTAGAATTTTCTTTTTTAAATATTCATGAATGAATGCAAATTGTCACAATAAATAACAGGTTTGTATATGCTGAGTGTTCCAATGGGAGATGTGCAGAAGCTGGGAGAATGTTTTGCAGCATAATGAATCTTCGGCAACCACCTACAAATTTCTCCTTACGGTAAGCGAATCTCAAATGATGTATAACTTGTTTACGAGGAGTCCATTCAAAATGCTGCGAGGGAAGCTATTTGTGAAAATGAAGGTAATAATAATATTGTGGCATGGCAGAAACGCGGTTACACATCATCAAATGGTGCAGTTACTGTGACCAGCATTGATACAGGTAAGGTGATAGATGTCAATATTCTTTCGAAATATTGTATATGAAAAAAATGGGCACATAAAAACATTGTTTTTGACCTGTTGGTGAAAATTCATGGTGTGGATATAAATAGGCTGAAGAATCGAGTAAGTCTTACAACATAAAAAGTCTTCCGGTTGCTGTTGTAGTAGCAATGAGTTCTATATTTAGATATCTTTTCCAGCTTGATTTGTTGAGATAATTTTTGCATCGAAAAACACAAAACCTGAATGAAAGTTTCATAATGTCATTTTATCACGGGTTTCGAAAACAACATTTGTGCACATTGAAACACTTTCACTTGGTGTTTATAATGCTGTTTGTTCCTTTAATGATGGTAATGTATCCAAATTAACAAAAACTTCAGTAAATGGCAGTAGGACCTGGAGAATATTCGGTAAGTGGCATGAAAACTCTCGATAGAGAAAAATTAATGAAAGCAAGCATGCTTTTTCTGGATGATCAAAGAAAATTAGAAAAGATAAAAGAAAAAAAGAAGATAATATTAAGAAAAATAAGGTAAAAACCGGCTACAGTGCAAGATCTTTTTGATGAGGTAAAATTTTATATAAAAGCTACTGTTTTCTGAAAATTTTCTTTTCTAAACTGTGTTTTCTCATTTCTATAAATTTACTGTATGCATGAACTGGAAATTTTTATTTATATTTTATATATATTCCTGTGTATACTGAAGTGAAATTTTTGAAATATTCCTCAGACATTTAGCTAAAAAGCATATGTCGTAACACAGAAAAGGAAAATCTTACACTATTAAAATTCGAAGGTAAACAAACGTATCTATCTATCTATCTATCTATGTGCGTCTATCTTCTCACGAACAGCACCACGCAGAAAGTCGCGGAAGGTACCAAAAGATCGGGAATTTTCCGGGGAAGCCGTATTGCCTATTTATATTCCGATATTGTAATTAGTTAAAAAGATATTAATTAAAAACCTTAAAACGCCTAATTGTTTTACTCCTGCCGGTTGTTTACTTGGCGGAACTTCCCTTCCGTTTCGGCCGAGCGGTAATCTTACGTTTTCCACCATATTAAAATTGTCATCTAATTTTCGGTGTCGAAATGAGACAAAAAATAACTACAGAATCGGAAAGATCATTTATTTCGCCACGACACGGTATAATTTTTTTTGTAAAATAACGATATTTTCTATTTTTTTCGAATTTTTTAAAATAGTGTTAAAACAGATGCGTTTTAATGAAAATTATTTCTAAATGGTTGGGTATGAATTACTTTTCGTGTTATTAAATCGATATTCTACACTAATTAACTTCAAGCCTTTCTCTTTTAGATCCATTCATTTAAAAAATAAAATTCCCAAAACTTTTTTTTTAAAGAATTTTAAAAAGTAGTCTCAATTTTTCCTTCGCATTGAATCACTTCTTCAATGATTGAATTCACTTGCTGTATCCCCACTGATCTGAAATTTACTTCATTTTCAGTGCTGCCATTATGTAAGCAAATGGTATGTCACAATTAATTGCTAAATGAGCAATTTTAATCAATTTCATTAGAAAATAATTAATAAGTTAGTTTTTTATAATATACTTTTTTTCGCAGATACGTGTTTAAATAAATTAATTAACACAGAGTGGAATTAAAAACTATAAAATTAAAATTAAAATTTACATGATTTTATCAAATAGTATTATTTTCTTTTTGAAAGTTTTTTTCAGTGAATGTTGGCATATAACTAGGTTTTTCCCCAAAGGTGGATTTTTAACACTTATATATGTTAAATCAAACATCCAAACGTTTCAAGAGCTATCTGTAGAATTTTTTTATTAGTATTTATTGATAATGGATTTAAATTAATATATTTTTTTTAATTAAAATGCATTCAATGCATTTCTGAGATTCATTTAAAATATTTATCAGTATCGAAATTTTTGTTCTCTTTCATAAAACTTATAGTTTACTTTAAAATAATGCGTAATTGCATGAAACTTTTTTCCCCGTGTCAAATATTTCAAAAAATTCTCACAATTTTACTTCAAGAATTAAAATAGTAGTGAAATTTTTAATTTGAAAAATTTATACTTCCTGTCTTTTTTTCAGCACACAACTAATTTTAAAAAGGCTACAGTTTCGTTTCTGGGAAAAAACTATTTTTCTTTAAAGAATTTTATGGAAAAAAAACTTTTTTTTTTATTACAAAACAATGCTGTTTTGCATATTTTATGATTTTTTCTCTTCCCGTGTGTCGATTTCGCTTAAAAATTACGGATTTTAAAGATTTCTTTTTGTGATTTTCATAAAATAAAGTTTTTGCGAGAAATAATACAAGCATTATTTTTGTAACCTTTTTCTTTAAAAATTATTGTTGTTTCCAATCAATTGTGAAAACTTGGAATTTTCAATTAAAAATTGAGCCCTCAAAAATAATGAAAGCTTTAAAGACATTCTAAAGGCTTTGCGCATGCGCTAGAATCATTATTATTTTTTTTTCTCCCTCTGTTTAACGCTCAGTGGCCAAGGTCAAACTTGCTGTTCTTGGCAAAAGTGAATGAGTGGAATAAAAAATACTGTAAAAAAAATATAATTCTGAAACATATATTAGTCTCACACACAGTATTATTTTCTTTTTGAATGATTTTGTGCAGTGAATGTAAATAAATTTCCAGGCTTTTTCATTCTTATATATTTTTAATCTAACATTCAAAAACAACGAAATGAAAAAATGAATAGTCCTTTCGATACTTAACGGTGAGAATTTTTGTATTTATTTTTTTAGAAAATGGATTTAAAATAATAGATATTTTACGAAACTAAAGCAATATTTAATTTTTTATTATTATTATTTATAGATAATGGAATTAAATTAATATATTTTTTTAAAATAAAAGGAATGTTTCTATTATTTTCTTATTAAATTAATTATTTGTTAATAAAAAGTATATCGCCTATTATTTTGGATAAAAATACGTTCTAGAGAGACCTTTTTAAGCTAACTGTAAGTAGCGATTGATTGATTAATGAAAACCTGAAAATTATTTAATTATTTTAGATTCCTAGAAATTATCTATTATTAAAAAATGATGACTTTTTTTTTACTCAAGCATCAAAATAGTTTTTTTTTATTGTTTAAATTTATTATTTTTTTACTAAAGCAATATTGTTTTTGATATGTCATGAATAGAAACTTGAAGATAAATCTTATATCTGAGGGGAGAGTCAGGGGGAAAATAGTTCTACACTCAAAAAAGCCACTGTAACACCGTGCTGTAGAAAGAGAACTGAAACCTGTCTGACATTAGTAAGATCTGGAAGATATATTTTTTTTTAAAAAAAAAGGGAATTGTAGTGACATTAATATAAAGGAATCACACATATACCAGGAACTTTGATAAAGGAAGGTGAATTTCCATGGCAGTATGTTATGCATTCGAAACAAATTTTAATAAAACACTCAAAATACTTAAAACAATCATTTAATAATTTCTTCTTTTATAAAGATAATTGCATGACACATTTTCCCCGTGTGTCGAATATTTCAAAAAATCCTTACAATTTTACTTCAATATTTAAAATAGTAGTGAAATTTTGAAATTTGTAAAATTTCTACTTTTTTGTCTTTTTTCAACATACAACTATATTTAAAAAGGCTACATTTCACCCTGTTTGCCTATTCGAGAATTTTGGTGACGGACATCGAAATTTTCAACTATTCTCAAGTGACGAGGACGACACCTGAGCTTTCACCCATCTTTAATAATTACCACACCAACGCAAGAACAAATTTCGAAAAAGGGAGTTTTTATGACATAGTTAAAGAAATCACTCAGATCGTGCGCACACACACAAGTGCTATCGGCCTGAGGGAAACACGAAATTTCCATGGGGATGAAGTTATTCACTCGGTAAAAGCCCGTGCAACGCCGGGCTAAGCGGAGAGGAAAGAAACAAAGAAATCAAAGTAATTTCGGAAAATAATATTAGAAGTGCTGAATTTGTGAAGATTGAGCGAATATTAACGTCCCACTGTTCAGCTACACGAGGCCTTTTGGGGACGGTCCACGTAATTTTGAACCATGGTCAAGTGACGCGGACGACACCTGAGCTGGCACCCCCTCTCCTAACTACCACAACGGGAGGACATTTGAGCTCTCGACAGATTTTATGTGCATCCCACCCCTACACGGCGGGTCTTCAGTGGTACTAGGATCGAGAAATCGTGAAGAGAAGGGAAAATGTTAAGCAACAAGGCCATGACACGCACTCACATCGTACGCGTCAAACCCACACCAAAGTATTGGCGTTAGAATAAAAGGAGGAAATTAACATGGGAATTAAATTATACCCTCGGTATAAGCCCATGCAACGCCGGGCTTAGAGGAGAGGAAAAAACATAGAAGCCAAAGTTACTTCGAAAAAGAATATTGGTCATGCTGATTTTGTGAAGAGAACGGAAAATTTATAAAAGTAGAGAAAGCCCGTGCAACGCCGGGCCATGAAAGCTAGTTTTTATTAAATTCCTTATTGTACTCTGCAAAAATTATTTTTTTAATCAGGCTGATCAATTTTTAAAAAAAAGATTTCACTTCTGTATAAAAATAAATGTTTATTTAATGCACACACAAATATATCTCAAAATGCGTTGCATAAAGCTTGTTACATACAAAAAAAATTATAAATTTCATGTTTAAAAACACACAAATAGTTTACTTGTTGTTTTGGATACTATCTATGTAATATTTATATAATCTTTTTAATTCTTATATTTAAAGAAATTGTGTTTACATGTGAATATACAAAACACTAAAGAAATTTTTCGAAGTGCTTTATAATCATGTATTGCTGTCTTATATAGATTATATTTTTTAATTTGTGTCTTCTTTCTCAAAAATTAATTGTATGCATGAACTGGAAATATTTATTTTATATTGCATATATATTATATATACTGAAGTGAAATTTTTGAGATATTCCTCAGACATTTAGCTGAAAAGCAGATGTCGTAACATAGAAAAGGAAATTTTTTATAAAATTCGTTATTCTACTCTACAAAATTACATTTTTAAACATACTGATCAATTTTTTAAGCTTTGTTTTCTAAAGTTTCTTAGTAAAAGGTACATAAATATATCCCAAAATGCAATGCCCTTTTTAGTTGCACTAAACGTTACATACAAAAAATACACAAATTTCATGTTTGAAAACATAAAATCAGTTTTCTTGTTGTTGTTTTGGATACCATTTATGTAATATTTTAAGAATCCTTTTAATTCTGATACTTTAAGAAATTGTGTTTACATGTAAATTTATAAAACACTAATGAAATTTTTCGAAATGTTGTATAATTATGTATTACCAAAGCCCTATTTTCATGTATTGACACATTTTTACACAGTATTTATTATGCTTATAGTCAGCTTGGATGAAAGTAATGTATCAGAACAGAAAATTCTTCAAAAATTGATGCATAATTTGAGAAAAATGATGCAAATGCTATAAAATATCTTGATAGATTAAAAGTGAAAAATGCTATACATGTATTTTCTGAGAAATCTAAGTAAAAGAAATAAGTAAAAAGTCTTAAAAGTTATTGAGAATAAGCTAATATTTAAAAAAATAGTGCAAATACAGATTGTAATTCATAATTTTTTTGATGAAGTGACATTTTATAATAAAAATGCAATTATCTCAAAACGGTGTTTTTAAAAATGCGTGTACCATTTTCTCAGAACCTAGTCAATGGAAGCACTTGCAATCTTCACTGAATATTACTGATATGTTAATATATATACTGAAGTGAACTTTTATTAATATACCGATAATATTTTTGTAAAAGTCAGTTATCGTGAAAAAAAATGACATTTTTCAAAAAATTCATAGTGATACATTACGATGAAAGTTTTCAAAAAACTAAACAATATATTTGAAAAAGTTCACTTCAGTTTAAATAAAAAAGTCTAAGTAATATACAGAAAAAAATTTAAGTCTGTACATTTAATATTTTATGAGAAAAAGGCACATAAAAATGCTCAATTTAACATTAGCGGGATAGGGGGTACCGACTTAAACAATCAATTTAATGAAATAAGACTCAAAAATCTATTTTAATGAAATGTTTCGAAAACGATGTCGAACATGAATCACCGTCTCACATAGATTTCACATTCACATAGTCCTGAAAATAATGGGTGGACATTGGAAAACAACCAATATCATTTCAACTGGTTTGATTGGGACAAATTACCGGCCTTTGTTAATGAGTCACTTCAAGATTAATCAGGTATTTTACTTTCAATTTGAATTATTTATATAAACTTGTAAAATCATTTCCTTTTTTAATTATGTTATTTATTTTACAGAAGAAGATACTAGAGATGTTGATGATAATGAAGATCTTCAGTATCAACATTGGATTTGTGATGAGATATCAAACTTCAATGATGATAATAATGGAAGATTGAACATTTTTTTTTAAAATTACAGCTTACTTACTGAATAATGATTACTATTTACATTAATTATTTTGAAATTTTCTAATAATAAAATTTTTATTCTTTTGCTTTTTACCAGCTTACCAATAAATTATTTTATTAAATTGATTGTTGTTTAAAACCATAAATTTTCTAAATATCGCCAATAAATAATATAATTCATTTCTTTTTTTAATATTTAATCAAAAATAAGTAAATCTAAATCAATATTAAAAGTTATAATTAAAATAAAATACCTTTAAAATCATTTTGAGCGTTCTTCAAGCTTTTCTCACGCGCAAATTCTATTTTCAAAACCCGGCCTCTAAACTTTTTGCCTTGGAGAGCCTTATAATTAGCATAAGCATTTTCTTTTGAGGCAAATGTCATAAAAGCATACCTAAAAGAGAAAATTTTAATTAAAAAAAATTTTACACCTGGATTTTAAGAAATAAAAAGCAAAAATATAGTTCTGAGATGTTCCACTAAAATATACAAATATTTTAGAGGTTTAGCTTCACTTTTTTTTCTAGCATTGTTAATGACAATGATCCACTGATCACTGTCATCCACTGATTTTACTAATCCACTTAATCCATCATTAATCCACTGATGCTCAAAGCAATGCATATTTTTATGAAAAGGAGAGTATTTCCCATAACACAGAAAAAGGAAATGATGAATGAACAAAGAAAATATGAAGTTCTACTTATTAATATTAAATACAAAACCACAAGAAAATTTGTGAATTAAAAAGCAATATAATATCATAATGTAAATAAAACAGAATATGGTAAAACTAGCATCAAGAATGATATTATGAGATCTTATAGCAAAAAATTTTTAATATGTAAATAATTATATTTTCTATTTGTATGGATAAAATTATTACACAGAATCAGTGCCCCAACAGTGTTATAAACTTGAAACAAAATTTACGCACATTTTATTTAAGAAAAGAACAACTTTTCCTTTATTTGATTAATGTAAAATGTGCCTAAGTTGTTTTCTTTTTTGAAAAACATTTACTAATAGAAGAAGAAAAAAGTTGAAAAAAAATTAGGAATATTTTTAAGTACACAATTAGAAGCGAAAAATCCATCATACATTTTATATCATAAATAAGTAAAAAAAGTTCGGTACTTACGTATTAAAGCAACCAGGACAAAATTCGCATAAATCGCCAAATTTGGCGACCCTACTTACAGCAACCCTACGTGTTATACGTGGTTTTTCGTAAAGAAATTATTTTGCTTACTGGTTAGATTGAATGCCGCGAAATACTTTAACTATGGGTATTTGGGATCTGCCTGCGAATGAAAAAGATGCTGTTGAATTGTTACAGGAATATGGAAGTATAACAAACGAACGTACTTGTAAAAATTCTCATAAAATGAAACTGTATTTTGGAAAGCAAATCTTCTGGAAATGTAACGTCAAAGAGTGCAATCAACACTTGGGTGTGAGAACCGGAAATTGGTTTGAAGGTAGCCGAATTTCATTTGTGACAGCGGTGCGCTTCATTTATTGTTGGTGTAAAGAGTTAACCTCAATTAAATTTTGTGCAGAAGAGCTGGGAATTGCTGACAAAACTGTTATAGATTGGAACAATTACATGCGGGAGATATGTGCCTTGAAATGTATGAAAAAGAAAGAAAGCAAATAGGCGACGAAGGACTTATTGTGAAAATAGACGAAAGTTATTTGTAAAAAGAAAAAATAACACTGGGCGTGTACTACCACAGCAATGGGTTTTCGGCGGAATTTGCCAAGAAACGAAAGAGACTTTTTTGGTTATTGTACCTAACAGAAGCGCCGTTACCCTCATGGAAAAAATTTGCGAAAATATCAAGGAAGGAAGCATTATTTATTCGGATTGCTGGAAAGGATACAAGACAAGTGAGTTGGAAAATGCTGGATTTCTGCATGGAACTGTTAATCACAAATATAACTTTGTGGATCCCGACACGGGCGTTCACACACAACATGTAGAGCGCATGTGGGGCTCAGCCAAATGGTGCAACAAAAAACAGAGAGGAACAGCCCATCATCATCTTGACTCATACCTTATCGAATTTATATGGCGCCAAGCTCAAGCTGTTAATGGCGAAGACGGTTTTCAATCAGTGCTAAAAGCAATAGCCAAAAGATTTCTGCCGAAAAAATAATTCTGCAACTTATTCAAATTCGAAACCAGAAGGGTTTAATTGTTATTTTATATTTTAAAATAAAATATAAAAAAACTGTATTAAAAATTATCTGTAATTAATAAATGTACATTTTCTTTCTATTCATACTTTCTTACTCAAACTTACAAATCGCGCCAACCTGGTTGCGATAACACGTAAGTACCAAAAGTTCACATCAAAATAAATTTATAATACTTTTGTTTTATACAGCAAAATACCATACATAAAATTATAATTTTTATAACATTAATAAAATATTTTCTTTATTTAAAATACCGGGGGTCGCCATAAACAAATTTGTGTCAATATGTGGACTTCTAGAGGTGGCTTTGTTCAACCAAGTGTCCTGAAATTTGAGGTATAATTATTTAAAGGTATGTAATCGAGACTCTGTGAACGGCAACAAAATGGCACTAATGGTCATGGTGACAAATTAAAAAGTTACAAATGGCAACACCCCTTATTTTATCGAAAAATGATCAGTACATGAAAAAATCCTAAAAAGTGTTGGAACGGTACATGTATCACAAAAAACTGCCACTATATGCAGGTGCAAAGGACAGTTCTGCACAAGCAAAAAAATCGTAATCAGAGGCTCACAGAGTAAATTTGCATATGACAGTCTAGAAACCAATCATGGAATGCTGTTTGCCAAATATTAAGGTTAGAAAAGTGACAAAAAGAAGAATATTAATGTTGATTCTTTTGTAGAGAGTAAGAAAGAAAGAGAAAAACCAAGAAAAATGTTAAAATTTTTTTAATGCTATAACAGAAATTTCAAAGTTTTTGCTCCACGCAATATTGAAATATTATATTTTTATGAAAAAATATATACTGTGAATAAGAACTGAAATTATAAAATTCAATAAAAACTACCTTAACTAAGAATTTTTACATGCACACAACTCAAATGAAGAAAAAATTACATTAATGTAATACTTTAAAAATATCCTGCTTTATTAGTAACACCCTTTTTTTATAGTTATTTCATTATTTAAATTTTTTTATATCGTAAAAGGGGATATGGTTAAATTTTCTAATTTGTTTACACATTTAATCAAAGTTTTTTCCAACTTCTAATTTTCAGGCCCATACAAAAGTGATTTATGAATCAAAAGGTAATAATGCAAAAAATATAACTAAATAAAAATACAAAAAACGATATTTAGGTCATTTTCAGGATGCCAGTTCTCTTAAACAATGATGCCATATGAACAAAAAATTACATTAACACTGAAGTTTAAAGTCAAAAGGAAAATTACTTTGATGTGCATTTAATCACTTTCATAGTTTCAGTGTTTATAAATAGCTTTCCTAAGAGATTCTTTAACAGATTTTCTAAAGACCAATACACAGCCCCCCATTAGGAAAAAAAAAATTCTTTCAAGTTTATTTTTTAACCCTTTATTTTCTTGTAATTTTACTGTAGGGTGACCAACTAAGTGGATACCGGATCCCCTACACCTTTCACACTACATTCACCCATGGCAATGTAACATCTATGAGAGAAAAATCTCTTAGTCCCAACAGAGACTGGAACTAAGTAATAAAATTGTTTTCTACAAGAGTGATTGTGGACCACCTGCATCGTAAAAGGGGAGAAGGAATAAATATGTTATATTTTGGAAAGAGTTAGGAAAAGAAAATAGAAAACTTTTCACCACCTCTAGCTTTGAAAAGTAGATTGCTTATGTAATGACTTGACAGGATAGAGTGAAACGTTTGGAGGGTTAAAAAACACAGGGACACTTTATTGACAATCGAAAGCAAGTACATGACATTCAAATAGGCGTCAAAGGAAAAATGCAAGAATATACTTCAAGAATGCTGCAAATTGAGTCTAAACACTAAAATAGTGCACTTTGTACTTGAGCAACAAAGCTGCAATTGTTTCTTTCAAAATCTCTAGTAGAAAGCCCAAACCAATGTCACAGACAAATTTTTGAGACTAGGTTCGAAATGAACTATTGGAATTGAAATGCATAAGAAACAAGACACTTTGATAAGAGTAGTATAAACCTCAAACTAAGGAGAAATTAATCCCTTAACTGCCACTGATGTATATATATGTCTCGCTCTTTCAGTGCATTTAATGCCCCGGACATATATTTACGAAATACAATCCTTTCCTTGCGCTGCAATCAGTAAAACTATTCCAAAGGTTTTGCAATGCAATAAAAGGCATTGATAGTGTTTGTGAAGGATTAATTTCAGAGAAAAAAATTTATTATTTGTGCCTTTTCTTTCCCCTTCCGATATGCCTCATATCTGAGCCGAATTGAAAAATGGTGGCACTGGGAGTGAACCACGTAACTCTTACTTGGCAGTTAAGGGGTTAAAGAAATTTTAAAATAAAAATTAAGCTAAATGCATAATTATATAATGAGTATTATTACGCAAATCCTTATATTTTATATAGATTTTGAAGTAAAACTTTGTGTATTTTCCAGATAGCATCCATGAGAGAGGATAGTTTATTGGAAATAAGCCTAAAACCCTTTCCTTAAAAAATAATCTATTTAATTCATTACTTGAATCTTTATTAAAATTTTATTTACCTTTGTTCTCATACTTGCACTCAGGGAAACTCTGCAACAGCTCATTTGAATATGGATCACGGTTAAATTTTGTTGCTTATTTTTCACGCCAGATGGCCAAGTTGTGTTATAAGTTAGTATGCCTGTGATTGATGGTTCTTAATGCCTAATACAGCCAAAGTATTTTGATGAACTTTCCTCATACAATTATAAGAGAAGCTTGCTTTTTTTAAAACAAAATGTACTGCTTACTTTTATTTTTTGTCATCTTTCAAGTATTGTGATACAATTGACTGAGTTAGATCCTTTTTCTTATACCATAAGACTTACCATTTTTATACTCAGCATACAACATGCACCCATTCCCTATTTTGACCATTCCTTTTGTAATGAAAGTGTTACACATTAGAATATACAGCATCTTATATGTATATAAATATATATACATGCAATGCTTCAGCAAAAAAATCTAATTCTAAAGAGTGGAAGTGTTGAATATTCATAAGTGTGACAATTTGGGGGGAGGGGGAGAATTGAGTTTTGGGTTTAATGCACAAATTTTTAGCATATTTATGTACTCATTCTGCCTTTATTCAAAATTCTCACAGATCATTTTAAAACTTATTTTTTGTTGCAACCAGAATAAATCTTATAGTCTTAACTAATTTAAAAACTTTATTTGTAAGTATATTTGGAAGGGAATCTGCCTTCCTGCCCCAATGTGTCAATTTATACATTTGGTTTTGCTGCACTGCTTAACAAATCATCCCTCTTCCCCTTATAAGCAAATTTGCCACTGAAAATTATCTACATTAAAAAATGGGCTCTAATATAAGGATTTTTTTTCTTAATTTTTCAAATGTTGTCAAGTACCAAGTAAAACAAAGGATTTCATTAAAAAAAATTAGCCTGTTTGTTACAGATTGTAGAATTTTTATCTTTTTAAAAATTCACATTTGCAAGAAACAGGCACAATGGGTAGTTTCCAAAATAAATCAACAAGTTGTTGCCAGTTTTATATTGAATAATTAATTTTAAAAATTAAGGGCCTAGATGAAAGGAGCATTTCATAGTTAACAGAGTCTTAATTTTATTTATATTGGCACCAACACTTGAAATTAAAAATAATAGTTTTCTAATTGCTAGTAAAAACAGAAGAAAAACTTATAAATTAGTGCATTTTTTTTAATAGGGCTTTTTTTATGCGAGTTTAATATTTACTTCATTAACTGATGCCAAAATGTATCACTATAGTTCATTAAGATTTGCAACACTATTAGAACATTTGCCTGAGCATGCTCAATAAGGTCGGAAGATGAACATAAGCAGAAAGAAACAAGAACTGTTGCTGTTCATTGAAAATTCTATGTATCTCTAGTTATGTGGGCTTCACCCTGTTCTTGTCCCACAGTGAACATTTAAATTGTAAAGGTTCCTTAGTCAATGTTTGAGTTACAATAAACTATTTAGTTATTCTACAGTCCATCGTTCTTGTAAAGTATAACCTCAACAGCAATAAAGCAAAGAAAGTACAAGAAAGCAATTTTATACAGTGAATACCCAATTCTAAACTATTCTTTAAAATTATAACTAAATTATGAACCCAGAGAAAAAAAGAAAATTGTCTGTTGTTGAAAATTAAAATGGCTTTCTAATAATACTGAAAATAAATAAATCACGGAAAAAATTTTTTTAACACTCACAAGTTGTGAGAATCTGTAAATTTCTTAGGCATGCACACACTTTCAATATCAGTAGACAGAGCTTTCAAGTCATCTGAAGTCACATCTGTAGGCAAGTTTCCAATATAGAGTGAGTTTAAACTGATTTCTCCTAAAAAAGAAAAATTCCAAAAAGGTTGTTTATTTAACATTAATTCTAATGTCAACAATTACTAAAGACTTTTCAATCAAAAGCACAATTTCATTAAATATTTTGAGGAAAAATTAGCCAAAGAAATGGCAGTATGAATGGTAAAAACAAATAAATGAATTTCTATGAAAATTTGGCCCTGCAGACTAGAATTTAATGCTTTTACACAATGCTTATTATTTATTATAAAGACTCTTCCAAATAAATATATTCAAAAATGTGTGTTGCAAGTTTCCCCAAGGTGTCTCTCCATCAAACAGGGGAATCTTTCCACATGGGAGAGTGAGAGAGTGCGAGAATATTAACGTTGCACTGATTAGCAACACGAGGGCTTTTGGCGATGGTCCGCGTAATTTTGAACCATGGTCAAGTGATGTGGACGACACCTGAGCTGGCACCCCCTCTCCTAACTATCACACCACACCAACGGGAGGACATTTGAGCTCTCGACAGATTTAACGTGCATCGCTCCCCTACACGGCGGATCTTCAGTGGTACTAGGATCGAACCCATGACATGCTAGCCATGATCCGATGCCTAGACCACTTGGCCACCGCGGCAGTCTTCCCACATGGGAATCATATAATTAGATTTAATTGTGGCAAATTGGTTAGAATTCAATCTACAGATGTGGTTTAGTTACCATTTAGAATTTCTTTGTAATTACATATATATTTGTGTAAGTTATATGTTATGAATTTTGTGTAAAATAGAGTAAATAATTTGTATATTTGGATGTCCAATGCATTTATATTACTCTATGTTATATTTATTTTATGTTAAAATTGTAATATTCATAAGCAACGCTGTCTCTTATGTTATAATGACAATTTAATGGGAACTTAGCGATACATCAAGGACACTACTTAACTTTTGATTTTTTCACATTGCATCACAAATTTTGAAGATTCCCACTTTTGGATGATTTTCAAGAAAATCAGATAGGAGTAATTGAAGGAAGTCAATGCACACAAGAGAGACTGAACTTTTCCCTTTGCAAGGGTATTCTTCATTTAGATGAGCAGGAAAATGCATTTTATTTTTAGGATTTTTCACTTGAAGCATGAAATGAACTTTTTAATATTTAATCATTTCCTTTTCTTCCTGCACATCACTTTGTAGCAATCCTGCCATCTTAATTGTAATAATCATCTCTAGTGGTAAGGATGAATATTATAATTTGGCGAGCGTGAATACGATTTTAATGATGATTATTTTAGACCATTGATGAATTGCAATAATCCATGTCTAGTGGTAAGGATGAATATTGTAATTTGGCGAGCGTGAATACAATTTTAACGATGATTATTTTAGACCATTGATGTGATTATTTTTTTATGATAATTATTTTTGACCCTAAATTTGCTCTGCATCACCTAAAAAGTCTAAAAGTAGGAATAGCTATTTCTGATATCAGGCGACTCCCTTTCCATCCCTTTATACTATGAAAATAGAGCATAAAAATCTCCTGAGTGAGTGCGAGAGAATATTAACACTGCACTATTCAACTGCATGAGGGCTTTTGGCCATGGACCACAAAATTTTGAACCATTGTCAAGTGATGAGAATGACACCTGAGCTGACAACCTCCCTCTCTTAACTTCCACACCAACCGGAGGATGCTTGTCTTGGAAATAAACCTTCTCAACCAACCTCAATTTTCTATCTCACCTGGAATTTCCATTGCTGGGAATACATTACAATTTCAAAAAAATTAAAAAAACGTTATTATTTTTAAATAATAATTACATAAAAAAGAATAATTTGTTTTTTCCCCTTTTCAATTCAGATTCAATTGATTAATTTTCAGATTTTTAAATATATATATATATATATATTTGTCACATAATTATTAATGAAAATTGAAGCAGGTTAAGGTGTAAATAGTGTATTTATTTTCAACTATCATATACACAAAATTTTTTTCCCCACAAATTAAAAGTTGTAATATTTTTTAGTGAAATTTCACTTTTTTGCACTAAAAAATGATTGTTAACATATAAAAAATTGTTACAATTAAAGATTTTGTAAATTAAAAATTTTAAAAAAAATCACCATTAAAAAATAACTAAAATTAATGTTCCTTTACTGATTCACATGCATTTGAAAATTTATTTGTTGCTAAAGAAAGGATTATGTATGTTAAAAATATAAATTATTACATTTAAGAGATTTTATTTGTATAACCAATGTCTTGGTTTTAGAGAATTGCTATATATTGTTACATAAATATAAATAAATATTAATGTAAGAATTTCACACAAAAGTTTGGTTAAGAAAAGTTACAAGATAACTTAAAAGTATTTTCCCACAAACAGTTTGAGGCTTAATTTCCTTTTTCAAATTGCTGATTCAATTAAATAGTTCGTAATAAAAACAAGTACCGAAATTAAAAAATCAATTAAATAATAGTTTTGAGTATTAGTACATACTTTTTTATCCACATAAAACAAGATCTCAGAATTTTGATCAGATTGTTCATGCTGATAAAATACGAAATGTGATTCCTTTAAAAACTAAATACTTAGTTAACGTTTGGATAGACAAACAGGAACGGATAAGTAAGTCATTTAATGGATTTACTCTTTCCCATGACAAACTGGAAAAATTCTCATAAATCCTTCATGGGCGTTATTCTTTTCCTTAATAAACTCTTACCCTACTGCCAGGGTTAAGAAAATTCCTCCATTCAGGAAGTTTGGGGGTGAATGATTGTAAATAGCTGCAGTATGTTTTGCTAAAATTTATATCAAGTTTGAAATCTAGAGTCAAGTCAAAAATTTCTACCTCATAGATTATTTAAGCTCCAGGCCATTCCCAGAAACAAAGTATATTTCCTATGAAATCAAAAAGTATGAAAACGTTACAATTTTCCAGGAACCCAGGAAAGAAACTATAATTGTATTGCTATTTAATCATGCTGCTATCAAACATGCCACATCTAATTTGCAGAAAGGTTTGCATAGTTCTTTTCCCCTATGGCATCAATTTTCTTAATATATAAATGTATGTAATCTGCTTATTCAAGAGATTGTGAGGATTATTATTATGACTGTTTCTTAAGATGTTTGCACAATTTAATGTTGAATTAATATATTTAGGTTTCAGAATTTAACTTTTTATTTCAATGCTAATAAATTTAATGTTTGAAGTTTTTCTGACCCTGATTTGATGGTTCTTGAGTCTCACTGCATAAATGATTGCAGATTAACTTCCATTATAATTTGAATCAGTTTCAGCCTCGACATATTTAATGTGCAATGGCCTCTATGCATGGTACTAGGCTCGAACTTATGATAGCCAACCACAAGTCCATGACCTTGAGTACTAGGTTACCATGACTACCATAAAAATCTCACACAATGTCATGACAAAAATTGTCTAAAACAAATTTCATATACATATAAAAAAAAGTTAAGAGCCTTATGCCCTGAGCATGAAATGGTTTCATTCATAACTGAACACTATTGCTCAATAGCTACCATATGTAGACCTTTTTTTCTTGTATCCATTTTTTGTGTTTATGTTTTACTTATATAATTCTTATTAATATTAAATAAATTACCTGCAATAAAGAATAAATTAAATTGGTGTTTTTTCATTTTAAGAAATTCAGTCCTGAAAAAGCTAATTCAATAAATAAGATAGCTAAAGGTAGAAAAGGTAAAGGCGACTTTAAATTTTTTTAAAACAAAACAATTAAAGGTTCTTTTACAAAAATTGATCATTCTATATCAATAGAGCCTGCTTATGTTACAGGTTTAGTAATTCTCATTTTCTCCCTTTTTAACATTTTATCCAAAATAAATAAATCAAATCAATATTAAAAGTTATAAATTAAAGTAAATTACCTTTAGTTTCCTTTCCTTTAATGTTTTTGCTTTTCTCACCCATATAATCTACATTCAAAAGCTGACCTTTTAACTTTTTCCCTTGAAGGGCCTTATAATTAGAATCAGCTTTTTTTTCTGAGGCAAACCGTATAAAACAATAACTAAAAGAGAAAATTTTAATTAAAAGATATTCATATCTGGATTTCAGAAATAAAAAGCAAAAACATTGTAGTGGATGAGGTTTCAAAAAATATAAGAATATCTTACAGGTTTAGCATAACTTTTTTTTAAAAATAGCATTGTTAACAATTGCAGAAATAAAAATCCACCAATATTCTAAATAATGCACATTTTTATACGTAGAAAATATTTTCCATGATATAGAAAACTACAGTTAAAGTGTGGGGGGGGGGGGGCCTTGGCGATGTCAATTTATTTTGGTGACCAAAATCGATTGCCAAGCTACTTCACTTAGCGAAAAATGTTTGAAAGCCACAATGAATTCGTTATCTCACCATAATATCTATATAAAAATTGCCAAATCCAAAGGCCCCCCCCCATACTACACTTTAACCGAAAACTACTAGAAAATTTTATTCACCAAGAAAGTTGGATGGCCACCAACATCTAGGAATTATGCACAGTTTTAAAAATTTTACTGGATTACCCCTTACATCACTTCATTCTGAAATCATCAATCTAAACCACACAGTATTTAAATAGATGTACATTCCCACTCTTTTCAAAAAGAATAGGAAGAAAATAGCAATTGGTGGATTTTCTACAAAAGCTTAATCTTGAATCACTGGTTAAGTTACAATTAGAGATTCATTACTTCGAGAAGAGAGAAGCAGAATTATTCCTTTCTGCATCCATCCATACAATAGAATTTAGTTTGAAAAATTTAATTTTGGCAATATGATTGAAGAGCTTTGTTTCTTCTTATCCATTAATACTTCTTCAGTTCATTATTATTTATCATTATTCCATTATTTGCAGTTTATATTTCTTACTTAGTTTCTTTTTTTTTATGTACCACACATCAAAAACTGCATTTCTGACCCCCTCCCCCCATTATTACTATTGTGTTTTGCTAATTTAATAAATTACCCTCCCCCCATTATAGGTAAATTTGAAATAACTTAAATTTATTTAGAATATTAAAAGTAGACCTTCGTGTAAAATTAAAAGGTAAAATTTTTCCATATTAAGATTATATTTATAAAAAAAAATTATGCATTAGAAGTTGATTTTAAGGCTGTGATAACCAATAAATACATAGTGTAAAATTTTTGAGGTATCTTTATTGTGCCAACTTTAAAAGTTCTAAGGATAAATGTGTCTATAAGAACTTTTCCCAAGCCAAATTTATTAAACAATACAAGAAACCCAAACTCATCTGAGTATGGATTTCAATAAGTTAGCAAATCTAATTTTTCTTTTAGATTACAGAATTATCTGCTACAATTTGAACTAAATGTTTCAATGGTATTGGACATTTTTAAAATTCATCCAATGGAATCCAAAATCAAATTTGGAATTGTAAAAAGGCCACTATGAATTAGATATCCAAGTAACCATAATGGAATATTATTTGTAGTATCATTACTGTCTATTGGAAAAGGACTACTGTTTCATGTGTATAATTACGTTCTCTGACTAGAGTGAGTGAATGTAGGGTATAATGGCGCAAAGGCCGATTTCGGCTAAACTGCGCCAATCAATTGTTAAAATATTACAAAATATTCACATTTTTTAGATACGAACACATTTCTGTAGCAAAAGTAACACATCAGATTTAATATAAAAGTACAATCCAAAAGATAAAAGCAAACAGATTTCAGTAGAGCACACCCCATCAAGTCGCAAAAGGTTAAAACAGATAATGAAAAATATAAAACAAATAAATTAATATAGGTGGTTCCAGTATCTGGATTAAAAACGTTTTAAGATTAAGATAATGATTTAAAAGCCATGAAAGTAAAAGAAAAATTACTTCCTTCTGTTTTGAACTCGTGTAGGTGTTAATAAGCGTGAGCATTCAAAACTATATTGGGGATCTTTGGGTAAAACTAATTCATTTCCTTATACTTAATCATTTCCTCGTCGGAGGAATCTTGTATGAGTGCATTTTTTTGAGGTTTATGCAGTGCAATTTTAATTTCTATTTTAGATTTATTTGTTGATTTTACTAACTTTTTTTAAAGTGAAACTTTAAATGGGAATGGTGAATGGGAAATTTACCCAGTTTTGTGCAACAGTGAACAGAAGTAGTGATTCTCCTCCCGAGCGGGAGGAAAAGAGGGGGAGGGGTACACCACGTGACTTGTGTCATAAGGTATTGGTGACATTAAGTAACTTGCTACTCTCGTAACGAAGTTGTGTGGCGTATTTTCGAAGTTTTTATGTAATAAACGTGCCGTTTATTACATACGTGCCTCCAGATTGCAATCTGTAGAAAGAAGAATGTCCCCCAGATGCACATCTGGAGCAAGTCAGTTGTCTGCAACAAGAAGTTTGTGAATGTCCAAACCTCTGACACTTGAAGCAGCGCAGAAGATTCGAAATGTATGGGCGTATTCTGCAGTTTAGGTATTCTCTCGGCTTTGATTAATGTAGGTAGATTGGGACTATTGAAGGTTATGATACTATGCTAAGTAGGAGAGTAGAGCAAGAGCACAGAGTCTTTTTTAATTGTAATTCTTCTGACTTGGGAAACTCCCTGGTCAGAGAGTCATTCCAAAATTTCCGCTTTCAAAGCACACAACAGGTCCGGTTTAGATATGACACCTCTACAAGAATTCAGTGATCTGTGAAGACTTACAGTTAATGGGCAATCTAAAAAAGTTTTGGCCAACAAGAAAGATTTAGTTTGTAAGGCAGATGTAGTTTCAATGAGTAGCTCTGGATTGTAGCTTTTTAACGGACTTCAGATCCCCTCCTATTCCTTTTAGCATTTTCTGTATGGCAAATGGTGATTTGGGAGACATTTCATTATTTGGTAGTGACAAGATTAAAAATGGGGAATTAGTATCAATGTTGATGCTGGGTAAAACAAGGCCTTTACCTGGGCACAAAATTTCAGGATCCATGAAGAGAGAGATGGTCATCATCCAGGTGTGCCTCCACCCACCACAGAGTCCAACATGGGAGGCAGTGTACCAGTCATCTGGCAAAAACCAGACATGGCACTTACCTGAGGTACACCCAAAATATAGTACTACAGCATCAGGGTGAGGATCCAACGGGTAAACCCGACACCCCTTATCTCTGCAGCACTAACCCAACAGCAATGTCTCTCCAGGGACACCGAAGAGAGGTATCACCAGCCAATTGACAGGAATGATAATAACATGAGTATCAACCGATGGAAGGTCATTGTTACTGATAGGGTCAACTAGAGGAGAATCAGTGAGTCAGCCTTGGCCTGCAAAAGGCTGTTAAGCTTTTGAAGAATGTAGTGGGAACAAATAACTGACAAAATACGATACACAGAGAGGACATATTTTCTGAATTTTTCAAAACTTGAGGGCAACAAGTTTGGTTTTTGTTTGTTTTACTTTTGCATGGTATTGAATATAAAACAAATGAAAGCCATATGAGATAAAAGAGTCTGTATAGAACTGAAGTTTAGCAAAAATACATAAAAATGAATCATCAATGAGTAAAAATGTACATTTACAACAAAAATTTTGGCATGTATGTA